>CM038144.1:112819642-113094696 GCA_021437245.1 Aegilops speltoides | reverse complement strand
TGGCGCGTCCTCGGCGACAGCGTAGCGCTCGAGGAGAATCGCTTGCTTGGAGTGGAGGGCGAGGTGAGCAGCGCGAGCAGGATATCTCCGGACTCTAGTAGCGATAGGGCGAGGTCCTGCCCGGCACTTCGCTTTGCTCATGCATGGACAGTGAGTCCGGAGCATCGAGCCTCACGGCATGTTCTTGCCCGGCATGCAGTACCACCTCCGTGGCAGCGGCGCTCTTTGGTCGTGCGTGCGCTGAGATGGGCGTGGATCCTGCGGAGACCCGGCGCGGTCATCCGTCTGTCTCTGGATCTGGTGGCGCCCGCGAAGTTGCCCTCGCCCGGTGTCCACCCTTCCGTCGGCGTCTTCTCCGCCTACCGTTGGTTCGGTGGCGTGGGTGAAACGAGGCAGGTCTGCAACCCTCGAAGCCCTCGTCTTGGGGCCATGGCGCGTCGTCGATGAAGTTCTTGATGAAAGTCAGAAGGTTGATGAAAAACGCGCCCAGCAGCGAACGCGGATTAAGTCCGCACAACCTCGCGCCCCTACGGCGCGCCCGAGATGTCCGGGAGCGGAGGAGAGACCCGCCCGCGCGAGCACCTATGGGGCGGGGCCTTGATGGTCGCGATGCGAGGCGGAGGAAGCCTGAAGGCGAGCGAATCGGCGATGCCGCGGGCGGATTTTACCCGGCCGGACGCGATGGGCCGTAAACCCTCTTGCTGCTTTGTGTTTGCATTTGATCTTGCTCAAGAATGCGGCGTATGGTGGTGTTGTGTTGAGTGAATCAGACCAGCAGAACCTCCTTCTCGTTGTGCATGGGCCTCCTTTTATAGTGCCAAGGGTCGCTAGCGGTGTCAGCGTAGGAGAAAGGGGTAAAAATGTAAAGGAGGTGGTAGTTGGAGCAGTCGAGGAGCAGATTGGAGCGGCGATTAGCGAGCAGTGGTTTCTACCTACTTTGTGATGAGGGGACAAGGGCATTTAATGCCCGTCGCCGTCGACAAAAGCTCCGCCCTTGCGTCTCCGTGCCGCCACGGCGATGGATCCACCACCGTGGAGTGCCACGCACCCCCGGCTGCACAGCCATCCGCCCGCAGCGATCTCTGGAGAGGGCTCAAGGGCGGCGTGGGCGGATGAAGCTGGAGTGCGGGCACAGCACAACTCTCCGGCAAGTACCTTGCAGGGGCCTTGTCTTGCGGACCCGGGAGCTTGTCGGGCTTTGTAACTTGCGCTCCCGGGCCCTCGCCGGGGCGTATAAGCGCCGAGGCGTGTCTTCTCTGATGTAATCTTCTAGTCTCCCAGCGAGCTCCTCTCGCCCGAGGGCCTTGCGTGGTGATGTAATCTTGAGCACAGGCGGCCTTCCCGGCAAGCTCCTCTTGAGGGGTCTCGATCTCGGGGCAGGACGGAGAGACCCGCCCGCGCCGAGCACCTATGGGGCAGGGCCTTACGTGAAGTCTTGATGCAGGCGGAGGAGGCCGCGGAGAGCAGGTCGGCGTGCCTGTGAGGCGGATTTTACCCGGCCGGACGCGATGGGCCGTAAAACCCTCTGCTGCTTTGTGTTGTATTGTGCTCAAGGGCTTGAAGAGCTACAGATAGCAGCTACACCGGCGTGGGAGTCGCAAAGTTGAACCTCCCCTCGTTGTGCATGGGCCTCCTTTTATAGTGCCAAGGGTCACCAACAGGTGTCAGCGTGGGAGAAAGGGGTAAAAATGTAAAGAGGGTGGTAGTTGGAGCAGTCTTGAGGAGCAGTGGTTTCTACCTACTTTGTGATGGGGACAAAGGCATTTAATGCCCGTCGCCGTCGACCCCAAAGCTCCGCCCTTGCGTCTCCGTATGCCACGGTGATGGATCCACCACCGTGGAGTGCCACCGCACCCCCGACAGCCTGACCATCCGCGCAGCGTCTCTGGAAGAGCTTAAGGCGGCGTGGGCGAGATGAGTAATTGGAGTCTTGAGCTTTCTGTAGCGCAGCTCTCCCGGCAAGTACCTTGCCGGGGTCTTGATCTTGCGGACCGGAAGCTTGTCGGGGCTTTGTAACTTACGCTCCCGGGCCCTCGCCGGGCAGCGTATAGCGCCAGGCGTGTCTTCTCTGATGTAATCTTCTAGTCTCCCACGTGAGCTCCTCTGCGCCGGGGCCTTCTTGTGCGTGAGGTAACCTTGAGCTGGGGCGGCCCTCCCGGCAAGCTCCTCTTGCTAGGGGTCTTGATCTTCGTCTTGTACACTTTGTTCTTGAATGGCTTGATATGGAGCAGGAATGGTCTCCGGCAAGCATGTGGTAGATCTAGCTGCGGGGAGCTGCAACTGCCCGTGCACAAGTTGAGAGGTCTTGAGTACCCCTACTGTACCGGCCAGGGGAGCCGGGCTGGGCCACCCTACCACGGTCTTGCGGCTGCTGTTGGGCCAGAGCCCAAAAGTCAGTGCGCAGGCACCACGAGGCCCGGCGTGCCGACTCCACCACTGCCTCTGCCGCCTCCCGTCTGCAGCAACAGCGTCGATGCGGCGTCGTGGGATGGGGCGTGCCCGTTCTTTAATGAAAGAAGGCGGGCGCCCCCACTTCCCCATAAAAGCGAGAGGAAGCGGTAGCGGTTCCCTCCTTCGCTTTCATTGCATCTTCTTCCTCCTCGAATCCCCTTTGTGCTCTGCCTCCGCATCTCCTCCGCCGTCTTTTGCGTTTGCGGCGCCCGGACTCTTCGTCTTCCTTCCCTCGCCGCTCGCCATGGCGAAAGGCAGGGAAGGGAAAGGGAAAGCGGAAAGACCAGAAGGAGAAATCGAGAAAGGCGTGGCTTCATACGATCTTGCGAAGCAGAATGTCGTCTTCACTTGGCGGCTCGGCGTCTGCGGGAACTCTGAAGCAAATATTACCTGTTGGGCCAAGAAGACCAAAGGCGCATCCTCGGACGAGCTCATCGGCGCCACCATGGACAACTATCTGGCGGGTACTATTTCTTCGCAGCCTTCTTTCACTGCGGTCTTTGTCACCCTTTTTACGATTTCTTCTGCGACATTATGCACACATCGGCTTCCACCTTCTTGACTTCACTAGCGCCATCCTTACGATGGCGGTTTACCATATGTCGAAAACTTTACTCGAAGATCTGACCAAGCGTAAGCGCTGTTTAGGCACTTCTTCACTCGAGCCGAGCCAGCCCCCCCTCTCGGGAGGATTTCTTGGGTTTACGCTTTGAACTTGAAGGAGTCGTACTTGGGGAGCTCATGACAGCAAGTGGGAGGATGGCATGCCTTTAGTCTGGGTCGTTGAAGCGAGCCGCAGCCCTTCACAGCGCCGCGCCTAGCGCCCATCGTCTTGTGGCGGAAGGCAGCGAATTTGGATTAGGACGATATCAAGCTCGGCGCTGCCGTCTGGATTCTTCGTCTTGAGCAGCAAATCTATCCGTTCTTGAGTGTAGCCACAGACTTCCTCCGCCCGCCATGCCCCCTCCAAGGCGGGGAAAAGGCTGGCACAGGAGTGCTGGCGCAAGAGGGGATATAATGAGGCTGCGCCCGTGAACTTCAACTTCACGGCTGGGCTGGGGGATGGTCGGGAACTCTTCAAATCTGACCCGGCCCATCGAGTGGTTCGGACCTTCCGGGGAGTGGTGCCCCTGCTAACAACCTGACTCGGGATCGCCTCCTCGCCATGATGCCAGCGTGCGACTTCGCCTGGCGTGGGCGTACATGGATTCTGCCGAGCCAATAGGCGTCCTCAACTAGCCCGACAACCTTGAGGAGTGGCGAAGAACAGGAGCCAGACCGAGGAGGCTGACACGGGACACCACGGACCGGGGCTCGCGTACACCAGCTTCTCGGGCTGAAGGGCGCTGCGGCCGCTTGTGCCGAGAGGAATCAGCGCCGAGGAGGCGAGAGGCTGCGGAGGTCCGGCCAAGCGGATGGCGGAAATCTGCGGTTGCTGCAACTTCCTCCCGCCAGCGCTTGCAGGAGTCCCTCTCTGAGGCACTCGGGATCCTGGAATCGCGGCCGAGCCCGCGGCAAGAAGGTGGCGTGCCGGCAGGAGGCGGAGCGCGCTTGAGGCGGAGAGCGCCCGGAAAAAAGTGCTTGGCCTTGCGCTGGAGTGCAGCGAAAACCAGCCCGGCGAGGAGGAGGAAGGATGCGCGGCCGCCGAGGATGCGGCGGGTCCCGCGGACCTTCTGTGGCGACCACTCCTCGTCGTCGGAGACCTCCAGCCAGGCGAGCCCCAAGCGTTCTCGGCTGAAAGCGCCTCCATAAAGCGGCGGCGGAAGCAATCTGCAGAGCCCCCCGGCAACTACCGGCTCGCCCAGGCGCATATAACTTCCCGGGAAGTCAAGCCAGCGCCGAGGCGGCCGGCGCACCAACCACAGCGGGCGACTTCGCGCGTGAGCCTGGCAAAGCGCCTCGCAGGTCGGCGCCCGGCGGACAGAGTCTTCTCGGAGCCCGGGCGGCGGCTCCGCCCGCTTCTCGGGTCCAGCCATGCCCGCGAGGTGGGTCGCCGCAGCCCCAGCCCGAGGACCCGCCAAAGCGCCCGGGGGCCGTCGCCTCCTGCTCCTCGCGCGCCGGCCACCGGGTGGAGTATGATTTCTCCGCCTTGAGCAAAAGGCGAGGAGGAACATGGAAGTAAATGTACCGAGATCTTCATCTTCTTAAATTTACGCCTTGATTATTGTTGAGGCTAATCTTGTTTTTGTGTTGATTTCAGGACCTTGACCGGCGGCGGCGAAAAGCCAAGGTGCCCGTGGTGGTCGCCAGACGACTTCGCCCTTGGCGACGAGGACATCGGATCAAGCTCGCGGACCAGCGCTGTCGAAGCAGTCCCAGCGCAACCCAGCGTAATAATCTGAGTTCTACTGCTTCTTGCGCCGGGCGTGTTTGAAGGTTTGGTCTTGTGCTAATATCTTGGCGTGTACATCTTGACTTGTCGCGAGATGGAGCACGCCAGCGGAGAAGCATCTGGAGAGTCGCCCTCGAGGCAGTAGTCCGCCGTCCCGCCAAGGTCGAACTCCCGGCAAGGAGGCGTCCCGCCAAAAGGCGGAGTACTCCATCAAGCCGAGTACCCGCCAAGCGAAAGCAAACCAGCGATGACCACTCCGCCAAGGATAGTTCCCACGGCAGAGAGCCACTTGTTGTGATGTCCGCCAAGGTAGGTTACACAACTTTGTCTTCTGGCGTTGTCTCTTTTGGATATTTGCTTGAACCGTTTCCTTTTTCTTCTTTTCTAGATCCTCCTCCCCGAGTAGATGGAGGCGGAGTCGTCATTGAGGAGAGGAGGGCGTCTTGAGTGGCGGCCAGCGGCCCTGTCGTCGAGGGAACCTGGCCAGAAAGCGCAGACCCACATGTGCGAAGACCGCTCGGCTGCCGAGCCTTGTGGACGGAGAGGATGGCGACCACACCACCGGCCGGAGGCTGCAGGGGCGTCAAGTGCTGCGCCCGGTCACGACCCCTCCGCGGAGAAAAGGCGGTCCAGCTACTACTTGGAAGCCCCCAGCGTCTTCATCCAGTGCCGTGGGGTTCCTCCGTCTTGAGCTCCAGCGGGCCGAGGCCGATGGGGAGATCCTCGCCTCCAGGCGAGCTGAAGGTCGTCGAGGGCCGGCCGAGGCAGCAGGCCCGATGAGGAGAGATTGCTTCACTAGCTCTGGCCTTTACGGGCGAGACGGTAGCTTCGCTTCGGGAGGCCCTCGCCGCCAAGGCCGCCGAGAGATGGAGAAGCGGCACAGGCGGAGCTCAGCGCGCCAATCGAGCTGCTCTCCGCGTGGCGGAGAAGCGCGGCGACTTCGCCGGAGAAGTATGAAGTGGTTCTTTGGAGAAGGCGAGGCGAAGAGCGGCAACGGCTCGCCGAGAAGTGGAAACTGTCCGGGAGAGAAGAGAACTCATCCGGCGGAAGGTCGACCTCGGCGTTCACGAGGAAGACCTTGCGGCTCGAGAACAGGCCCTTGGCGGGGAACTGAAAAGAAGCGAAAAGCGCCCGGCTGCAGCGAAACCGCCAAGGAGGAGCTTGCCGTAAAGTCAGCATAGCTGGAGGAGTTCTTCTGAAGGCGGCGAGGAGAAGGTCGCCCGCGCTCATCACGGGCCCTTGAAGGATCCCACACAACTTCGAGCTCCGGGAGTGCCTTTCCAGAAGAGGCTGACGGGTGAAGGCCGCCAAGGACTCCATCGAGGTCTTGAGCTACAAGTCTCTGCGCTGAAGGACTCGCTTAGCGCTGCCGGGACGGAAACCAAGCTGAAGGAGGAACTCAGCGGAAGCGAACTGCTTGGTGGTCGGCGCCAACAAAGCAGCAGGGACTTCCGCCGTGTCGTCGAGATATGGACCGAGGACTTGGTATCTTCTGCGTCGCCATTGACAATAGGAGCTGCTTTGTGGCGATAGGTGGGCACCTCATCTACTCCCCAGATCCAAACCTCTCACGGCGTAAGCTCGGCCTCTTCTTGAGGGGATCGCGCGGCCCTTGCAAATCTCGCGGAAGAAGATCGCGCAACTTGCCAGAGACTTCGCCGGCTGTCTTGTGAGGAACCATGGGCGTGTCTGGCGAAGATCGTATACATAATCCGGCATAAACCTCCTTAGCGTTCTTCGCAGCTTGCCGGCCCGGCTATAAACATGGAGCTCTGAAGGGCAGGTCGCCCATCATCGCCAAAGTGAACAAGATCTCCGGGATGGAGGCGACCCGCGTGAACTAGGCCTCCTTTATCTTTATCTCTTTTAGTTGCTGCATAGAGTTGTTATGAACTCATTAGTCATCGTGACAAGTTATTTCTTGCGGATACTATCTTTATTTCGATCAATGGATGCAGTGTTATCTCCCTTGTTTTGATCCTCAACTTTGTATGTTTCAACCCTAAACTTCTAGGGAACTTGCCGGCAAGGACCCTTGTCGCTGACGTTGAGTCTTGAACTTCGAAGCAGCCTGCTAGCCAAGGTCTTACCGGCAAAGCAACCTCGCCCATGACTAGTCGCAGCACTCAACTTGTTGGCGGGCTCGAAGGCGAAACAAGAGGCGACACTTATCGCAGCTCTCTTAAATCGTTGGCTTTCGAAAACAAGATAAAGTGCGGCTATCCATCGGTAGTTCCTCCGAGCACAGGTTTTCCATACAAAAGTGTGGTTGTTCAAGAAGGCAACTTAAAACTCAAAATTTTGAGCTGCTCAAACTTAGCTTTAAGTGATACTGCGCGTTCTCAACAAGCTTCTCTTTCTTAGAACAGCACTTGGTTCATCCTCCATTTCCTTCCCCAGGCAAACTTGTCTTGCGAGCGTTTCTTCTGTTTAAGAGACATGGAAAAAGAAGAAGAAACAAGTAAATGGCCTTTGGCGTGCTATTGCTTGCGGATATGTGTGTCGCATAGCGGATGCCAAATAACTCATGCAAATAGCAAAAGAAAAGCATGGAAAAAGGCAACCAGCATAAAACACAGAAACTTTCTTTTAGCTGCGAAGTCTGCGCCCGGCTTTGTACAAAGGTTACATACAGCAGCGGCAAAGCTTTGTACAAAAGGTGGTTGTCGGGCGGATCACGGCAACAGCCTTATAGGTAAAACTGCGAAGATGCTCTATGTTCGAGTTGTTCCTTTGGTAGGCCTTCTTGGTCTCGGCGGACGGCGCGGGCCTCGTGACTTGTCTCACCCGATAAGAGGCCTTCCCTTAGCGTCAACTTGTTGGAATTCTTGGCCGGACTGAACACGCCCGAAGAACAAAATCGCCTTCCTCGAGACTCCTGGCTTTGACCTTGCGGCTATGGTAGCGGCGCAAAGGCTTGCTGGTATCGAGCAGCTTGTCTGGCAACTGGAGGCGTCCCTCCTCAAGGAAGCAATCGTCATCTTGCGCGATTGCTCTTGCTCGAGCTCATCATAAGTGAGCACTTTCGAGGAGATCCGTATCTGAGTTCCGTGGGAGAACTGCTTACGCTCCATAGACTAGAGCAAAAGGTGTGCGTCGGTGGCTCGATTCGGTGTCGTTCACCGATTGACCAAGAACCGCCCGGCGCTCCTCTATCAATTTCTTCCGCTTTTGCTGACTGTCGAAAGTTCTTGTCTTGAGTCCGCAGCACTTCAGCATTAAGCCCTCTCTACCTTGACCGTTGCTCCTTGGGTGAAGCAAAGCGGGCACAAACCTTAGGCGCCAAGGTCTTGGGCGTCTTGCATGAAGGTCGCGACTAGTGAATTAATGTACCGTTATGGGTGATAATCCTGTTAGGGATCCAAAGCGACACCTGTCGACTGAAAACTTGACCAGCTAGCTGTCTGTCACCTTTCTCACTGGCTCCACTTACGGCCACTTTGTGAACTTGTCGATTACTTTCGTACAAGTACTCAAAGCCCCGACAACCGTAGGGGAAGGGCCGAGATATCGAGCCCCGGACGAAAAGGGCGGGATAAAGGTTGTTTGGAAGCTTGAGCTGGTGATGGATCTGCTTTGCATGGGCCTTGCGCTTCACACGGTTACTAGTGCGATTCTGTTGGGGAGCGTTGCAGAAAATTAAAATTTTTCCTCGGCTTCACCAAGATCCATCTATGAGTTCATCTAAGCAGCGAGTAGCGGAGAGATGACATCTACATACCACTTGTAGATCGCGTGCGAGAAGCTTGCAAGGTGATGATGGAGTCGTGCTCGAGCGTGATTCAGATCACCGATGCCAAGTGCTGAGCGGACAGCACCTCCGCGTTCAACACGTGCAGGACGATCGGCGTCTCCTCCTTCTTGATCCAGCAAGGGAAGGAGAGTTGAGGAGACAGCTCCACCGTGCGACGAGCAGGCGTGATGATGGTGGAAGCGATACTCCGGCGGGGCCGCCAAGCTCTGGAGGAGGAGATGTGTTGGGGAGGAGGCTGCGCCTTGGGTGTTGTGTGCAGCAGCCCCTCCCCCCTCTTTATAGGCCCCAGGGGTGGCGGCCCCAGAGATCAATCTCCGGGGCGGCAACAGTGGAGTGCCCCCAAGCCGGTGGGCGCCCCCCGCTAGGGTTTCAACCTAGGCGCGAGGGGTGGGCCTGAGAGCGCACCAGCCCTTGTGGGCTGGTTCCCTTCCCCTCGGCCCATGGGGCCCTCCGGGATAGGTGGCCCCACCGGTGGACCCAGGACCCTTCAGGTGGTCCGTACTTTCTGGAAACCCCGAAACTTTCCGATGGCGAAACACCACTTCCTATATATTATTCTTTACCTCCGGACCCTTAGGAACTCCTCGTGACGTCAGGGATCTCATCAGGGACTCAGAACAACATTCAGTGGTCACATACTTGACTTCCTACAAACCTAGCGTCACCGACCTTAAGTGTGTAGACCCTACGGGTTGGGAGACAGCGAGAACATGACCGAGGCGACTCTCGGGCAATAACCAACAGCAGAGTGCTGGATATCCATGTTGGCTCCCACATGCTCCTCGATGATTTCATCGGTTGAACCACGATGTCGAGATTCGATCAAACCCTGTATACAATTCCCTTTGTCAATCGATGCGTTACTTGCGAGAGACTTCGATCGTCGGTATCCCAATACCTTGTTCGGTCTCGTTCACAGCAAGTCACTTTACTCGTCCGTAATGCATGATCCGTGGCCAACATCTTGGTCACACAGAGCTCATTATGATGATGCATTACGAGTGGGCCCAAGATACCTCTCCGTCATGCGGAGTGACAAATCGATCTCGATCCGTGTCAACCCAGATACTTCGGAGATACTGTAATGCACCTTTATAGTCACCCGATTCGTTGTGGCGTTTGATACACCAAGGCACTCCTCGGTAACGGGAGTTACGATCTCATGGTCGAAGGAATAGATACTTGACATTGGCAAAGCTTCTAGCAAGCGAACTATCGATCTTTTATGCTATGCTTATGATTGGGTCTTGTCCATCACATCATTCTCCTAATGATGTGATCCGTTATCAACGACATCCAATGTCCATAGTCGGAAACCATGACTATCTATTGATCTGTGAGCTAGTCAACTAGAGGCTCACTAGGGACTCATTGGGTCTAAGTGTTCACACGTGTATTACGATTTCCGGATAATACATTTATAGCATGAACAAAAACAATTATCATGAACATTGAAATATAATAATCTTTTATTATTGCCTCTAGGGCATATTTCCAACAGATCTCCCACTTGCACTAGAGTCACCAATCTAGTTACATTGTGATGAATCGAACACCCATAGAGTTACGGTGTTGATCATGTTTTGCCTGCGAGAGGTTTAGTCAGCGGATGCGACATTGGATCCGTGTGCACTTTGCAAATCTCTATGTCTCCATCTTGAACATTTTCACGGATGGAGTTGAAGCGGCGCTTGATGTGCCTTGTCTTCTTGTGAAACCAGGGCTCCTTGGCAAGGCAATAGCTCGGTGTTGTCCGAGAAGAGTTTGATCGGCCGACGCATTGGGTATGACTCCTAGGTCGGTGATGAACTCCTTCACCGTCGCTTCATCGCTGCCTCCGAGGCTGCCATGTACTCCGCTTCACCGTAGATCCGCCCGGCGCTCACCTTGCGGCTGCACAGCTCTTGCTCCACCATTCAACATATACATTATCCGGTTTGTGACTTAGAGTCATCGGATCTGAGTCGAAGCTAAGCGTCGGCGTAACCCTTCTGACGAGCTCTTCGTCTCCTCCATAAGCGAAACATGTCCTTTGTCCTTTTCGGTGCCGGGATATTCTTGACCGCTGTCCGGTGTTCCTTGCGGGGTTACTTTGGTATCTTGCAACCAAACTTACGGCAAGGTTTACATCAGTGCAGTACCGACATGGCATACATAATAGATCCTATGGCTGAAGCATAGGGATGACACTCATCTCTTCTTTATCTTTTGCAGTGGTGCGGTGGTGAGTGAGCTCAATTTCACACCTTGTAACATAGGCAAGAACCCTTCTTGGACTGATCCATTTGAACCTCTTCAAAATCTTATCAAGGTATGTGCTTTGTGAAAGACCTATGAGGCGTCTCGATCTATCTCTATAGATCTTGATGCCTAATATATAACAACTTCTCCAAGGTCCTTCATTGAAAAACACTTGTTCAAGTAGGCCTTAATGCTGTCCGAGGAGTTCGTATCATTTCCCATCAAAGTATGTCATCTACATATAATAGGAGAAATGCTCTGAGCTCCCACTCACTTTCTTATGTATGAGCTTCTCCATAAAATGCTGCATAAACTAAGCCTTTGATCATCTCATCAAGCGAATGTTCTAACTCGAGATGCTTGCACAGTCCATAAATGGATCGTGGAGCTTGCATACTTTGTTAGCGTTACGAGGATCGACAAAACCTTCCGCTGCATCATATACAGCTCTTCCTTAAGATGTCCATTAAGGAATGCCGTTTGGCGTCCATCGCCATATCTCATAATCATAGTATCGGCAATTGCTAACATGATTGAGACGGACTTAAAGCCGCTCACGGGAAGAATGTCTCATCGTAGTCAATCCCTTGAACTTGTCGATAACCCTTAGCGACAAGTCGAGCTATAGATGGTAACATTACCATCGCGTCCGTCTTCTTCTTAAAAATCCATTTATTTTCTATATCTTCGCCGATCATCGAGCAAATCTGTCAAAGTCCATACTTTGTTTTCATACATGGATTCTATCTCGGTTTCATGGCTTCAAGCCATTTGTTGGAATCGGGCCGCCATTGCTTCTTCATAGTTCGAAGGTTCATTGTTGTCTAGCAACATGATTTCCATAACAGGGTTGCCGTACCACTCTGCAGTGCGGGCGTGTCCTCGTGGACCTTGAAGTTCGATAGTAACTTGATTGATGTACCTTGATCATCATCAATGATTTCCTCTTGGTTGGTGTGGGCATTACGGAGCGGTTTCTGCGCGCACCACTTTCCCGTTCGAGAGGTAGTACTTCATCGAGTTCTACTTTCCTCCACTTACTTCTTTAGAGAAACTCTTTCTCTAGAAGCATCCGTTCTTAGCAACAAAGATCTTGCCTTCGGATCTTAAGTAGAAGGTATACCGGTTTCCTTAGGGTATCCTATGAATCGCATTTTTCCGACTTGGGTTCGAGCTTTTCGGGTTGAAGTTTCTTGACATAAGCATCGCATCCCCAAACTTTTAGAAGCGACGACTTAGGTTTCTTCCCAAACCATAATTCATACGGTGTCGTCTCAGCGGTTTAGGCGGTGCCCTATTTAAAGTGAATGTAGCTGTCTCTAGGCGTATCCCAAAATGATAGCGGTAAATCGGTAAGAGACATCATAGACGCACCATATCAATAGTGTGCGATTCGACGTTCGGACACACCGTTTCTACGAGGTGTTCGGTAGGCGTGAGTTGTAAACGATTCCACATTTTCTTAAGTGTGTACCAAATTCGTGACAAGTATTCTCCTCCATGATCGATCGTAGAATTTTATCTTTCGGTCACGTTGATTCTCTACCTCACTCTGGAATTCCTTGAACTTTTCAAAGGTCTCGGACTTGTGTTTCATTAAGTAGACATACCCATATCTACTTAAGTCATCCGTGAGTGAGAACATAACGATATCCTCCATGAGCCTCAACGCTCATTGGACCGCTTTACATCGGTATGTATGATTTCCAACAAGTTGGTTGCTCGCTCCATTGTTCGGAGAAGCGGAGTCTTGGTCATTTGCCTAGGAGGCAAGGTTAGCATGTGTCAAGCGATTCATAATCAAGAGACTCTAAAGTCCATCGACATGGAGCTTCTTCATCGCTTGACACCAATGTGACCAAAGCGGCGATTGCCACAAGTATGTGGGACTATCGTTATCAACTTTACATCTTTTGCATCCACACTATGAACATGTGTAATATTACGCTCGAGATTCATCAAGAATAAACCATTGACCATCGAACATGACCATAAAACATCTCTCTCATATAAATCGAACAACCATTATTCTCGAGACTTAAATGAGTAGCCATCTCGTATCAAGCGAGATCGGATACAATGTTCATGCTCAAACTTGGCACTAAATAACAATTATTGAGGTTTAAAACTAATCCGTAGGTAAATGTAGAGGCAGCGTGCGGCAGCGATCACATCGACCTTGGAACCATTCCGCGCGCCGTCACCTCGTCCTTCGCCGGATCTCCGTTTATTCCGCAGCTCTGCTGTGAGTTACATATGAAACAACGGCACGGTATCAAATACCGGGGAGTTACTCATCTTGGTAAGTACACATCAATTACATGTATATCAAATATACCTTTGGTTTTGCGGCCTTCTTATCCGCTAAGTATTTGGGGCAGTTCGCTTCCGATGCCCTTTCCCTTGCAATAAAAGCACTTTCGGTCTCGGGCTTGGGTCCATTCTTTGACTTCTTCGGCAGCGAGACTTGGTAGCGGCAACATCTTTGCCATCCTTCTTGAAGTTCTTCTTACCCTTGCCCTTCTTGAACTTAGTGGTCTTATTGACCATCAACACTTGATGTTCTTTCTTGATTTCAGCCTCTGCTGACTTGACATCGAGAACACTTGAGGAATGGTCTTTACCATCCCCTGCATGTTGTAGTTCATCACAAAGCTCTTGTAGCTTGGTGGGGCGGCTGGAGGATTCTGTCAATGACCGCCTCATCAGGAGGTTAATATTCAAGCTGGGTCATCTGGCGTGCAACCTTGGACATCTTGAGGATGTGCTCCTTGTGAGAACTGTTCTCCTCCATCTTACAAGCTGTAGAACTTGCCGGAGACATCATATCTCGACCGGGCATGAGCTTGGAAAACTAGTTTCAGCTCTTGAACATCTCATATGCTCGTGATGCTCAAAAGCGCTTTTGGAGCCCGGTTCTAAGCTGTAGAGCATGCCGCCTGAGCGAGGAGTAATCATCGTAGAGTTTGCCAAGCGTTCATAACGTCTTGGTTCTGCAGGACGGGGGCGGCACCTAGCGGTCCTTCTAGGACATATTGTTTCTGGCAGCTATGAGGATGATCCTCGGGTTAGGACCCGATCCGTATAGTTCTTGCCATCATCTTTCAACTTGGTTTTCTCTAGGAGCAGCGTTGAAGTTCATGTTGACATTAGCGTTGGCCATTGATCTACAAGACATATTTGCAAGGTTTTAGACTAAGTTCATGATAATAAAGTCCTTAATCAAAATTATGAACTCCCTTAGATTAGACATCCTCTAGTCATCTAAGTGTTACGATCGAGTCGACTAGCCGTGTCCGATCATCACGTGAGACGGACTAGTCATCGTCGGTGAACATCTTCATGTTGATCGTATCTTCCATCGACTCGTGTTCGACCTTCGGTCTCCGTGTTCGAGGCCATATGCGCACATGCTAGGCTCGTCAAGTTAACCCTAAGTGTTTTATTTGTGTAAAACTGTCTTACACCGTTGTATGTGAGCGTAAGGATCCATCACACCGATCATCACGTGGTGCTTAGAAACGACGAACTGTAGCAGCGGTGCTGCAGTTAGGGAGAACACTTCTTGAAATTTTATAAGGGATCATCTTATTTACTACCGTCGTCCTAAGTAAACAAGATGCATAAACATAATAAACATCACATGCAATTATATAGTTGTGACATGATATGGCCAATATCATCAAGCTCCATTGATCTCCATCTTGGGGCTCCATGATCATCTTGTCACCGGCTTGACACCATGATCTCCATCATCATGATCTCCATCATCGTGTCTTCATGAAGTTGTCCGCCAGCGACTACTTCTACTTCTATGACTAGCAGCGTTTAGTAATGAAGCAAAGTAGTTTACATGGCGTTCTTCAATGACATGGTCATACAAAAAATAAAGACAACTCATATGGCTCCTGCGGTTGTCATACTCATCGACATGCAAGTCGTGAATCCTATTACAAGAACATGATCTCATACATCACAATTCATCATTCATCACAACCGGCCATATCACATCACATGATCAATCGCTGCAAAAACAAGTTAGGCGTCCTCTAGTTGTTGTTGCATCTTTTACGTGGCTGCGATTGGGTTCTAGCAAAACGTTTTCTTACCTCGAATCACCACAGCGTGATTTTGTCAACTTCTATTTACCCTTCATAAGGGCCTGTTCATCGAATCCGCTCCAACTAAAGTGGGAGAGCGAGACACCCGCCACCACCTTATGCAACTAGTGCATGTCGATCGGTGGAACCGGTCTCACGTAAGCGTCGTGTAAGGTTGGTCGGGCGCTTCATCCCAATACCGTTGAGCAAGAAAAAGACTAGTAGAGGCAAGTAAGATGACAAGATCAGCGCCCACAACAAATTTGTGTTCTACTCGTGCATTAGAGAACTACGCATAGACCTAGCTCATGATGCCCTTTGTTGGGGAGCGTTGCAGAAAATTAAAATTTTTCTCTGCTTCACCAAGATCCATCTATGAGTTCATCTAAGCAACGAGTAGCGGGAGAGATGACATCTACATACCACTTGTAGATCGCGTCGCGAAGCTTGCAAGGTGATGATGGAGTCGTACTCGAGCGTGATTCAGATCACCGATGCCAAGTCTGAGCGGACAGCACCTCCGCGTTCAACACCGCGTGCGGGGACGATCGGCGTCTCCTCCTTCTTGATCCAGCAAGGGGAAGGAGAGGTTGAGAAGACAACTCCACCGGCACCTGACAGGCGTGATGATGGTGGAAGCGATCTCCGGCGGGGCCGCCAAGCTCTCGGAGGAGAGATGTGTTGGGGAGGAGGGCTGCGCCTTGGGTGTTGTGTGCAGCCCCTCCCCCCTCTTTATATAGGCCCCAGAGTGGCGGCCCCAGAGATCCAATCTCGAGGCGGCGGAGGTGGAGTGCCCCCAAGCCGGTGGGCGCCCCCGCTAGGGTTTCAACCCTAGGCGCGGGGTGGGCCTGAGGCGCACCAGCCCCTTGTGGGCTGGTTCCCTTCCCCTCGGCCCATGGGGCCCTCCGGGATAGGTGGCCCCACCGGTGGACCCGGGACCCTTCCGGTGGTCCGTGCTTCTGAAACCCCGAAACTTTCCGATGGCGAAACACCACTTCCTATATATTATTCTTTGCCTCCGGACCCTTAGGAACTCCTCGTGACGTCAGGGATCTCATCAGGGACTCGAACAACATTCGGTGGTCACATACTTGACTTCCTACAAACCCTAAGCGTCACAGAACCTTAAGTGTGTAGACCCTACGGGTTGGAGACCTTGAGACATGACCGAGGCGACTCTCGGGCAATAACCAACAGCGAGTCTGGATATCCATGTTGGCTCCCACATGCTCCTCGATGATTTCATCGGTTGAACCACGATGTCGAGATTGATCAAACCACATATACAATTCCCTTTGTCAATCGATGCGTTACTTGCGAGACTTCGATCGTCGGTATCCCAATACCTTGTTCGGTCTCGTTCACGGCAAATCACTTTACTCGTCCGTAATGCATGATCCGTGGCCAACATCTTGGTCTGCAGGCTCATTATGATGATGCATTACGAGTGGGCCCAGAGATACCTCTCCGTCATGCGGATGACAAATCGATCTCGATCCGTGTCAACCGCAGATACTTCGGAGATACCTGTAATGCACCTTTATAGTCACCCGATTCGTTGTGGCGTTTGATACACCAAAGGCACTCCTCGGTAACGGGAGTTACGATCTCATGGTTGAAGGAATAGATACTTGACATTGGCAAAGCTTCTAGCAAGCGAACTATCCGATCTTTTATGCTATGCTTATGATTGGGTCTTGTCCATCACATCATTCTCCTAATGATGTGATCCGTTATCAACGACATCCAATGTCCATAGTCGAGAAACCATGACTATCTATTGATCTATGAGCTAGTCAACTAGAGGCTCACTAGGGACTCATTGGGTCTAAGTGTTCACCGTGTATTACGATTTCGGATAATACATTTATAGCATGAACAAAAAACAATTATCATGAACATTGAAATATAATAATCTTTTATTATTGCCTCTAGGGCATATTTCCAACATTGCATCTTGGAGGGCTTCTTGCCAAAGAACCCTTGCCCAAAAGCTTTCGGCAAGTGCCCTTGCGCCAATGTGGTGGCGCGAGATGCCTCCGTGTATCTCTGCCAACAACTTGTCCATCTTCCACTGGAGATGCACTTTAGTCTGACACCATTGAGCCTTCTTACATGCAGTTCGTTGTCCTGAACTGGTACATACTGTTGTCTGGTTACCCTTTCTATTTCTTACAGGTGCGTCGGAAGTTCTCCGGTTTGCAAAAGCAGACGATCTGCTTGTGCCCATCTTGGGAGCTCGGGGCTCAGCAGCAGGACTAAAAGGCATGAGGGCAGCTGCAGAACCTCGGCTTCTCTGCAGGATCTCTGGCTCTGCCGAACTGAAGGTCCCCGGCAAGCTTGCCGGGGCAAGGCTGTCGGGAACACTTGCTTCAACGCCTGAGACCGAGGATCTGCGAGAAGCAAACTGTTCCTCGGCGTTACAGCCGTTGATCTTGGGGACTTTGGCGGCGGCCTCGGGGAGATCCGCCCGGCAAGTAGTCGCGGAGACCAACTTTCTCTTCTTGGACTGCCCAATTGATGGTGTGGCGGAGGGTTGAGTCAGCTTGAGCAAGAAGGTCCACTGGTTCCTGAGTAACTTCATGAAGCACACTTTGAAAGGCCATCTGCGATTTCATTACGAGCTCTCGGGACATGCTCCATCTGCAAACCTTCAAAGCGCTCCTCAAGCTTCCTCACTTCATCTACATAAGCTTCCATCAAAGGGCTCGATAGCTCTTGTTAACTTGCGGACCACCAGAGAATCTCCCGCACAATCAATTTCCTGATCCCAAGTTAGGCCGCAATCCACGAGGCGGCGAGCAAACCTTCATATTCAGCGGTGTTGTTTGTCGCTTGCTCTCTTGGGAAGTGCATCTGGATGACATACTTGAGGTGCTCTCCGATTGGTAGCGATGAGTACCACGCCCGGCACCGGCGCCTTGCAGCGAAGGCACCATCAAAGTACATTACCCATTCACTCGTCGCTTCTTGTCTTTGGTGTACTTGTTTCTTGGACTTCTTCATCGGTGTTGGGGTCCATTCTGCTATGAATTCTGCAAAGCCCGGCTCTGTATGGTTGAAGTACTTTCAAACTTGAGTCCAAAGCTCGGCAGCTCGAGTGCCCTCAACGATCCTGCTGTTGCTTACAGGTTGTGCAATATCCTCTTGGTGAGGCGGTGACCCTTTGTTATCTCGTGTGCACGGAAGTAATGGCGCAGCTTTCTTGAGGCCATGAGGAGGCGAAAAGCAGCTTTTACGCGCGGAGTATCTTGATCTAGCCCCCTGGAGAAGGGCTTACAAAATACACTGGTATTTGCACCATCTTTCCGCACCTCATCACATTCTGTGAGTTGTCCTTGTCGGGGCGGAGCTTGTCGGACAGCCCCACCTTGTCGCTGGACTCGCTTGTCGGTGGTGCAGCCTCCTCGTCGGACTCCCTCTCCGCCACTAAGCAGCACTAACCACTTGGTTGGTCGCCGCTAGGTGCAGCAACAACTTCTCACTGTGGTCTAGGTGCGACAAGTATTGGGGTGGAGGATAGGTACCGTTTCAAATCTTGCGGCGCTGCCTCCGCTTCAGGAGTCCATTTCATGGGGCCTGCCTTCTTCAAGATTTTGAAGAAAGGTAGGGGCGCTCTGAGAACTTTGAAATGAACCTCTTGAGGCGACCACACAACCTGCGAGCCTTGACATCCTTGACTCGCCCGGGGCCTCGATCTGCTCAATGGCTTTAATCTTGTCGGGGTTGGCTTCAATCCCTCTCGTGACACAAAAGAACCGAAAGCTTGCGGAGGAACTCCAAAGGCGCACTTCTCGGGGTTCAACTTTAGCTGTATCTTCGCAGGTTCTGAAATGTCTCTTCAAATCTTGAATCAGCGTATCCTTGCTCTTGCTCTTCACCACGATATCATCCATGTAAGCCTCTACATTTACGTGGATCTGTGGCTCAAAAGCGATATACACTACCCTTGCAAATGTTGATCCTGCATTCTTGATCCAAATGGCATGCGTATGAAGCAATAGGTGCCACATGGAGTGATAAGCATGATCTTCTCTTCATCCTCTTGACCATAAAGATCTGGTGATAGCACTGGTATGCATCAAGAAAGCAAAGTAGCTCACATCCGGCGATGGAGTCAACAATCTGGTCAATCTTGGCGACAAGGGAATGGATCCTTGGGACATGCTTTATTTACATCGGTGAAGTCTATACACAGCCTCCACTTCCCATTAGCCTTGCGCCTGACGGCATTGGGTTTGCTAGCCACGTCGGATGGATTACCCTCTAACTAGGCCGCTGCCTCTAGCTTCTTGATTTCTTCGTTGATGAATTCTTGGCGCTCCACGGCTTGCTTCCTCACTTTTTTGCTTGATGGGCGCGCATGAGGGCAAGCGGCAAGCTTGTGCTCAATCACCTTCACAGGAACACGGGGATGTCGGATGGTTGCCATGCAAACACATCGGCGTTCGCCCATGAGGAAAGGCTGACAGCGGCTTTCCTATTCTTTGTCAGCGTGTAGCGATGGTGAAGGTACCACGGTCTGCCGTCCTCCTGGCGGACACCTTCTTGGTTGCGGCGGACAGCCATTCCCTTTTACTCTTGCGGTGGAGCTCGGCCAGGCGTCCTCGGCAATGCAACACTCCGAAGAGTGTGGTTGCGGAGTGGGCCGGAGCACTTGCGGACTTGGTCTTCGTCTTCTTCCCCGGGAGCTTCAGCGGCAAGTGTATTCTTATCGGCGCTGCTGCCGCATCGGTAGATCTTGTCGGTGCAGATGGCGCATCTTTCTTGTCGCCGTGGGCGGTGATGGCGCTTATCGGCCCGGCATCTTAATCG
Organism: Aegilops speltoides; assembly: GCA_021437245.1. Classification (NCBI taxonomy): domain Eukaryota; kingdom Viridiplantae; phylum Streptophyta; class Magnoliopsida; order Poales; family Poaceae; genus Aegilops; species Aegilops speltoides. The sequence continues at coordinate 113,075,003 of CM038144.1, read as the reverse complement.
TTATAAGCATAATGGGAAGCTGCCATGAACTTGGCGAGGCGGGGCGGCGAGTATTCCGTTGTATGCAGCGGAATATCGGCGACGTCGAAAGTGATGCGCTCGATCTGAAATTGAGCTCCCGCCAAAGGTCACGGCGAGTGATCTTTCCTTGGGCTTGCTCCTCCCGGGTTGATTCCTTGGAAAGAACCGGTCTCTTGAGCTTCGCCATCGGGATTTGGAGTTTCTTGATCACAGCGAGAGGAGATCAAGTTCAGCCCGGCCCCACCGTCAACCAGCATTTTGGTGACCTTGAGGTTGCGGATGGTGGGCCGAAACCAGCATCGGCAAGCACCCGACCGCGGTGGTGCGGTCGGGGTGATCCTCAAGATCAAAAATGATGGGCGTGCTGGACCATTTGAGGAACTGCTTGGCGACTCCATGGCGCTTCTGCTGCATTCACTTGCGTACCCTTGCTTTAGCTGGCGGTGGGAGGTGTGTAGTGAGCGCCACCGTCGGCCTATAGGACCTCCGTGGCCTTACGGAACTCCTGCTCGCTGTCATCCTCATCCCCCATGTCTTAAATCGTCGTCTTCATCCTTGTCGCGGCTCGGGGAGTCGATCACCTTATCGCCGCTTAGCCTTGCAAGCGTCCTCCACAGCCATTGAGCGGCCGCTTCTTGCTCGGTTCTCCTCCGCCACCTTGGGCCCTCTCCTTGTCGCGCCTCTCGTACTCAGCTTTTTGCTGCTCGGCGAGATAGTCGGCAGCTTGCGATTATAGAGATCGTGGCCCTTAGTGCGGTGGATTCTTGATATTGCTTGCGGGGCCGTCCTGCTTGTCGGCTGCCGCTTCTGAGGCGAGCTCCTTGCGAACCGCCAGCCTGTGTTTGCTTGGCGGGGCCTCCTTGCGGACTTCTCGGGCGAGCACCTCTTCCTTGTTCTTTTTACGATTGTTCGCCGTCGGTAACCCTTGCCGAGGCGGCGTCGTCGGTCGCTTCCTCTTGCGCGACATCCTCCCGAGGAGCCTCCTCCCCTCTTCAGCGTCTTGCATTTATCAACGAGCATAGAGCTTGCGACATCGAATCTTGGTCATTGCCATCTCTTCACGCATCGCGGCGGTTCGCGCGTTACGGTGGAGCAACGCGATAACATGGCGGCGGGTGGACATCGAGGATGTTGTGCTGCACACGGTGGCGTTGGATATACTTGCGAGGATTCTCCTTCATACAGGCCAAAATGTGGAGATCGCTCTCTGGCCGTGGGGTTTGTGGCCGCCCGGTGAAAGCGCCAACAAACGATGGCAAAATCCGCCCAGGAAGAAATGGAGCCCTTCGGCAAGTGCATAAGCCAAACGAGCGTTCGGCCTAAGCCTGGCGGGAATGGTTCGCGAGAATCTTCTCGTCGCGCCCGACGCTTTGCACGCGATGGTGTGAACACGAGGAACTCCGAGGTGCGTCTTGCCGTCGTACTTCTCCGTGCGTCGGGCTTGAAATTCTTCATCTTTGAGCCTTTGGGCCGCGCGGTCGCGGGTGAGCGAGGCAGCCTGCAGCGTCTGACACGTCGCTGGCTCTCCGGTAGCGTAGCGTCGGCAGTGCTCCGGCTCTCTGGTCTGATTATCGCCGAGTTTCTCGGCGGCTTCGACGTCGTGGTCGAGCATCTTCTTATCGCCCGATCGTCGAGGACTGGCGTTAATCGGCGAGCCCGCGGATCCGATGATGCCGTGGAGCCGTCATCAGCGTTGTTCGGCGAAGCGGCGTCTTCGCTTCAGCGTCGGGGCGCCACGGTGGTTGCACCCGGCGGTCTTATCGCCCGTCGGCCTTGACTTCTCGGCTTACGCGGCGCGAGCCTCGGCTACCGTGGAAGGATTGTTGTTGGCGAAAGCGACCAGGCTCTGGATGGTAGCCCTCGATCTTGGCCTTGTCATCTTTGGAGAAAGTCGAAACATTGCGCTCTTGTGGCGCTTGGCGAAGTGGAGAAGCGGGAAGCGAGTGGTGCGAGGGCGGGGCCTTTCGGACTCTGCAGTGTTAGAAGGGCAGGTCCTACCCGCTGCCTTCGCTTTACTGTATGCGGGCGGTGGTCGGAACATCCGCGAGCCCGTGCGTCCCTGCTCGATGGCGGATACCACCTCCGTGGTATGGCGCTGCTGGGTCGTCGTTCGCTGAGATGGGCGTGGATCCCACGGAGACCGGCGCGGTCATCCGTCTGTCTCTGATCTGGTGGCGCGCGAGAGTGCCCTGCGGTGTCCACCCTTCGTAGCGTCTTCTCCGCCTACCGTTGGCTCCGGTGGCGGCGGGTGAATCTGAGCGGGTCTGCGACCCTCGAAGCCCTCGTCTTGAGGCCATAAGCGCGTCGTCGATGAAGTTGCTGATGAAAAAGCGCATGCGAAGCGCGGATCAGGTCCGCACAACCTCGGCGCCCCTACAGCGCGCCAAAGATGTCGGGGCAGGGCGGAGAGACCCACCCACGCGAGCACCTATGGGGCGGGGACCCTTCGTGAAGTCTTGATGCGAGGCGGAGGAGAGAAGAAGCGGTCGGCGATGCAGGCGGATTTTACCCAACCGGACGCGATGGGCCGCGTAAAACCCTCTTGCTGCTGTGTTGTATTGTGCTCGGGAGCTTGAAGAGCTCTGATGCTTCTACACGGCGTGGGAGTCGCAAAAGTTGAACCTCCCCTCGTTGTGCATGGGCCTCCTTTTATAGTGCCAAGGGTCACCAACAGGTGTCAGCGTGGGAGAAAGGGGTAAAAATGTAAAAGAGGTGGTAGTTGGAGCAGTCTTGAGGAGCAGTGGTTTCTACCTACTTTGTGATGGGGACAAAGGCATTTAATGCTGTCGCCGTCGACCCCAAAGCTCCGCCCTTGCGTCTCCGTGCCCGCGGTGATGGATCCACCACCGTGGAGTGCCACGCACCCCGAGCAGCACAGCCATCCTGCACGCGTCTCTGGAGAGAGCTTAAGGCGGCAGCGTGGGCGAGATGAGCTGGAGTCGCGAACACTGGCGCAGCTCTCCGGCAAGTACCTTGCGGGGTCTTGATCTTGCGGACCGGAAGCTTGTCGGGCTTTGTAACTTGCGCTCCCGGGCCCTCGCCGAGGCAGCGTATAAGCGCCCGGCGTGTCTTCTGATGTAATCTTCTAGTCTCCCGGCGAGCTCCTCTCGCCCGAGAGCCTTGCGTGTGAGGTAACCTTGAGCTGGGGCGGCCCTCCGGCAAGCTCCTCTTGCGGGGTCTTGATCTTCTGTCTTGTACAATTTGTTCTTGAATGGCTTGATATGGAGCAGGAATGGTCTCCGGCAAGCATGTGGTAGATCTAGCTGCGGGGAGCTGCAACTGCCCGTGCACAAGTTGGGGTACTGAGGTACCCCTACCTTAGTACACCGACACTCGATCTTCTATCTTGTATACTTTGTTCTTGAATGGCTTGATATGGAGCAGGGAGGTTTTGGCGGACGCCCGGCAAGCCTTGCCGTGGTGAGTGCTGCGACTGCCCGTGCACAAGTTCGGGGTACTAAGGTACCCCTACTTTAGTACACCGACACCGAATAAGTCAAGCTACGAGTAAAACCAGACCTCGAGTTGCCACGAGGTGGCCCCGCAGGCTGCTCGGTTCGGACCAACACTTAGACAAGCACTGGCCCGGGGGGCTAAAATAAAGATGACCCTTGGGTTGGCCGACCCAAGGGAAGGGTATAGGTGGTGGTGAGGCAAATGGTAAAACCAAGGTTGGGCCTTGTTGGACAAGTTTTATTCAAAGCGAACTGTCAGGGGGGTCCCATAAATTACCCGACCGCATAAGGAGCATAAAATCCGGGAACATAACACGGTATGGCGGAAACTAAGGCGGCAAGAGTGGAACAAAACACCGGGCATAAGGCGGGCCTTACCAAGTATATAGATGCATTAATAATATAAGAGATATTGTGATATCCCAACATAACCACATCACCATGGAGCAATCTTCAACTTCACGCAACTAACAGCGCTATAAGAGGAGCTGAGCAAAGCGATAACATAGCCAAGCAATGGTTTGCTAGGAATGGTGTCAAGGTTAGAGGTTCATGGCAATATGGGATGGCTTGATAAGCAGGTAATAGGTAGCGCAGACATAGCGATAGAAACGAAGCAACTAGCATAGCAATGATAGTAGTGAGATCCATGGTAGCGATCATCTTGCACGAAATCCGCTAGGAAGAAGAACGAGTCCATGAAGAAGACAAGCGATGCGTGAGCGAGCGAATCCTCACAACTCCGGAAGGAAACCGAAGCCAACGAGAGAAGCAAACTGGAAAGAAACAAACAACATGGTAAACACACAAGCATACGCATGTCATGATGCACAAACAAGTATGATGCATGTCCGGTTTAATGAGGCATGGCATGGCAAAGTGCACAAACAATACTACAAATTAAGTGGAGCTCAATATGCAACGGGTTGCATATTGACAAAACACCACATTGACATATTTAGTTTAATCTCGTTTAGGTACACAACAATATTAAATGTTGTTAAACATGGCAAAAGGTGTAACAAAAGTAAACTAAATATTTAGGCAAGTTTAAATGAGGCCGGAACAACAAACAACATTTCTGGAAAAACCTCATATGCAATTTATGAATTTGCTACTGTTCTGCCCTAAAACATATTTTAATGTTGTTAAACAGGAAAATAAAGTGTACCATGTTAAACTAGGCATTTTCACCCCATTTACATATAAAGTTTATTAAATTCAGATTCGGTTATTTAGTTATGAATTAAATCATTTTAGCATGGCATTTAGCAAATTTAAACAAACAACATTTTTAATATTTTAAACATGGATGCAAGTGGCATATTATGAAACTAGATGAAAGTCTAAGCATTTTACATATTTAAATCATTATAATCCGATGCACCATTTGTGAGTTATTAAATGCATGAAGTGCAAGGGATTTTTATGTGCCAGCAGTCTCTGGATAAATGGCAAAATTCGCGAGGATCGGAAAAAAAAACATATGGGGCGAATCTGCTGGGCGATGAGAAGCAGGGCTGGGGCTTTTCACCCAGTGGGCCTTGGCCTGTTAAGTGGAGGAGGTGGCGAGCAGCATGGTGGAGAAGAGCCCGAGCGGCGAGGCGGCAGGTCAGCAGCCTTGGCGGCAGCCAGCGCGAAGCGAGGCGATGGCGCCATGCTCGTTCAGCGAAGGATAGCGGCGTGGGGCTTGCAGCGGCGGCAGTCATGCGGCGGACTTAGCGGCAGGGGCAGCGAGCGAGAACCACGAAAACGAGACGAGGCGGCGTAGGAGCTCCGTTCCGGCAGCAGCGAGCTCGAGGTGGAAGGAAGGGCCTTGAATCTGGTAGAGGACGAGCGAAGCTTCAGCAGCAGGACTTAGGCGGAGGAAGGAGGTCGGCGAAGCGCGAGAAGGCCAGCGAGGTGGAAGCAGGCGGATCCGGCTGGCAGCGAGGGAGCTATCGAGGTTGAGAGGAGGCGTCGGGTGGCGACAAGGTGCTGCGCAAAGGAGGCCAGCGTGGCCTCGGGTGCACAGCTGTCGAAGCGAAGGCGGGGCAGCGCATATCAGCAAGAGAGGCAGACGCCTGAGGAAGGCTCGGTGAAGGAGAGTCGCCCGGCCAGCGCGTTGGAGCAGGAGGCAGCGAGCACGGGGCGAGGAACTCCTCGCTTCAGGCGTTGGAGAAGCGAAACAGAGGGGCAAAGGCGGTCGAAACGCCGGGGTGAGTGTGAGGCGGCGAGGAGCGAGAGCCTCGGTGCTTTCATGACGAGGCGTGTGGAGGAATGGTTCGCCGGCGCAAAAATTGCGGGAGGTGGTGGGAGGCTGTGGTGGCAGTGTGGTTGGTGGTTGGATCGGGAGGGATCGAGAGGTGGAGGCTCGGGCGCTGGTTGGAGGGAGATGGATCTGGGAGGATCCCAAGAGAGTGTGGCGGTGGCGGTGAGAGATTGGATGGATGGGACTGCCTAGACTAGGGTTTATTGCTTATATATAGCGAGTGGGTAGGCTTAGGGTCATTTGGTCCCTTGATTAAATCGGACGATCATGAATAAAATATTTAGGGAGCCCAAATAACAAAAGCGGAGATGTTTTGTAGGCGTTAGGGATCATCCGGACCATGGTAATGACTGCCGGGTCGGGTTCGAGGGAGTTTAGGACGCCGCATAAGAGGGTTTGAGCACTTTTGCAAAGAGGGTTAAGCGGTCGGACAAGAGGACTCGAAAAACCGGTTGGTCTTGGAGCAGCCAGCAAAAGCAAGGGAACACGGCAACTCTGGCGGATCTGGGTTTTATGAAAGCGATGCCGATGCAATGCGAATGATGACATGAGACGAGATGCATAACAAGAACAAAATGCAAAACAACAGACAAAAACCCAACCACGAAGGAAATAAAATAACACATCTCCGAAAAAGGAAAGAGTTGGAGTTACGAATATGGAAAGTTGTATCCGGGGCGTTACAACACTCCACCACTACGAGAGGATCTCGTCCCGAGATCTAGGATGGCACCGTAGGGAAAAGGAAGAGGAAGAGAAGAGGTAAACTAAAGTTGCTTCTTTGTGAGCAGGTGAAACCACGAACCTTTAGAGGTTGAGCAATTTAAAAGAAAAGAGTACAACAAAGATGAGCGAGATTGCAAACAAACCGTTAGAAAAGAGGAACAAGGAGTATTACGAGGACTTGAAGGTTGCAAAGACATGAATCAAGAGTTTAATGGACAAGATAGAATTCGTAACCACTCCGGTTAAAACAAGATGAGAGAGGAAAAAATTAAAGGCGACACTCGGTTGAACATGGAAGGAATAGGACATGAGCTTGAGAAGATGGGATAATACTTGATGAAATCAACAACCACACTGCCGCTGGAACTATTGAAAGAATGTCACAAGGGGCAAGAAAGATTTCAGACAGTAGTCCGGTTGAGAAGGGGCAAAACTTGATGAGATGAAAGAACTTGAAGAGATGACACAACACTCCGATTAACTGGATAAGCATGAAAAGAACATGATCCTCACAAAACGAGGTGATGAGTGAAGAGAGCAACATCACCATGCCTCCGGAAGAAAGAATAGAAGATAGGTCACTGGAATAACAGAATGTAGGAGAAAATGCAAACTTCTGCCACAAATGAGCTCGGAAAGCACCCTTCCAAGAAGATTATAACGGAGTTGTTGGAAAACCAACAACGAAAAGAATAAGCTTGTGGCGGGCTTATGAAAACATCTCAAAATTATGAGGTGAGCTTACGCCTGCAGCGAAACAAATGATTGGATTGATATCAACAAGGAGGCGAAAACTTATTTCACAGGGAGGACAAATGAAGAACTTGGGTCATTTATAAGCACCATAAATAGCAACAATCCTTAGGAAAGCTTTAGGTGAAATATAACCCAAGATAACTCCAATGAAGAGGCGATGGATTTAAAATACCTCATTCTTGACAACAATATGAATCATGAAACATGAAGGAAATTGTCAAAGTGACATAATACCATCTCAGAAGATAAGATAGAAGGAATTGCACTTTGGAATGCAAGATGAAGAATATTTGAGCTCCTCAAAACAAAACAAAACATGTGTTGAGCACCATGTTTATTTTAGAAGTATAGCTTGGCGGATCGAAACTACGAGAAAACTTGAAGAACAATTGAAGAATGAAAGGAATCCTTGACGAACCACCATGTAGAGCCTCAATGAAGAACTCCGGAAATAAAAGGATGATGAAAAGAAAGAAGTTGAAAACACAAGGTGAAGCCTTGCAATGATTTAGATGTAACCCATGACGAGATAATTGAGAGAGCTTGGAACTCCAGAAAGAAAGATGAATCCTCTCGAACCGAGAATGTGATATGATGACCAACTCCGGAAGGAAAGATGAATCACTTGTAATCAAGAATTTATTCATCATGAATAATCTCCGTAAAAAGAATTGAGTCACCTCGAGGAAATGAGAATAAGATTTATTGTATGCTTATCCTCCATCAAATTTAATTGATGACAAGCAACAGATTTGGCATACTACTTATTCCCATTGAAAAAGGATTAAAAAGAAATATAAGCGCGAACTTGAGAAGGTATCGATGGAACCACTTGGTGGGATTTGGAAACAATAAATGAATGAATTGATCGATGGCGAAGGAAGAGAAATCTTGAAACGAACCACCGTAAAATTGAAAATGAACATAGCAAAGGCACAATTCACGGGAAGAATTGGAAAGCGAATGAAGATACTTGAGGGATTTAGATACATGAGAGAAGAGAACATTAACTGATTAGAGGATATTTGAGCGAATCACGGTATGATTTGGAGAGCGATAGCTACTGCTGAGAATGAAGAATTATGACATGATGGCCTTTGGAGGAAAGAAATGGAAACAACTCATGAAATGCTCGGATGGGTGAAAAGAATTCTCTGTCGAAAACAATTATGAGAGGATGGCATCAAGCTAGAACCATGAATATTCAAGAGAATGGACCAAGATTTAAGAGATAAACTCTCCTTGGTCTTCAAATGGCGATGAGGAAGCTACCAAAATTATTGAGATACTCGGTAGAATGGAAAGCAAGGAAGTTGAGACCACAATAAAAATGATTTGAAATCGATCTTGGAAAGGCATGTGGTGATGGAAATTCATTCTTACATCACACTCTGAAAAGAATTGAGAATAACTCGGAAGAATTAGAAGAGTCGGGTAAGATCACGGAAAAAACCTATGGGTTAGGGCCCTCAAGAAAACACTGTTGAAATGATTTAAGGAGATATTGCACGGTTGAATTAAATGGCTTGAATGAGATAACAACCTCGAAATATCTTGAGCGGATTGAGAATGGAAACACAAGTCTTGTGAAATATCTTGACACTCGGATCAAATGAATAGCAAGAGGTGAGTGATTGAGAGGTGCACGGCATGAAAAGCATTAGAAGCGAGGAAAGGAATATGATGAATATCGAAAACTTGAATTGGATCCACGGAGAAAAAAAAAACGAAGGATGATGAACTAGAAGCTCGTGAGCATCTTCACGAGGATCACGGATCGAACATTGATTGAAAAGAGTGAAGTGACTTCACATGAATAAATGGATACTTGATTAAAATAAATGAGTCATTGAAGAAAAGGGTGGGAGGGTGGGGAAAAACAAAGACAACTTGGGATGAATGAAACAAACACCATTGAGAAAAAAATTAGAATTGATCTTGCGGATGGGGAGAATGATGGGATCATCTCGAAGAGGAGCGCACCGGTTGGAAAAGAATTAACATGACAACCTCAATGATCAAGAAGGATTAGTATTCACATAGAAATATGAGAACACCATTTAGGAAAAGGTATGGATTCAACATTTGACTTCAAAGCAACTCGAATACCACATATAACACAAAACAAAGGATTTGGCTTGCAGAATAAGCCGGAAACAAACATATGATAGAGATTTACCCAATCCCATATCATGCATTTGTCGGAAAGATATTCTCTGAGCTACTAAATTCCACCTATAAAACTCCGAAACTTTACGGTTATGCAATCTGGTGTTGGGGATACTGAGGAAGCAATATATCTCACCCAAACTAACAATACCTAGATCCAAGCTGTATCCATCCGTCAACACATAACCAAGAAACCTTCAGAAATCGTGTACCTCAACCTTGAAAAGCATCCGTTATACAAGTCATGGCAATACTCCGTACTCACCTCGATCTTGGGTTATCGGGGTTATCTCACCAACAAGCTGCATAAAAGAGATTTTCGATGTCGGTACTAAACTCAGGTATTCGAACTGCAGCGATAAAATTATGGCGACAACACCTCGAGCTCAACTCCCGGGACACTTCCACTAAACCCTGACGGGAGGCACCAAGACAATGTTCTCATCATAAAACCATCGGAATGATTCCAAAATGCCAGCGTGATCCTAAAAAAATTAGTGAAATTTGAGAAGAAGAGTCAAAACTCTCGTCGGGAGACCTCACCGGCGACGAAGGGTGAGGAGTAAAAAAATTCATAACTCTCCGATATATATAACCCTAAATGACTCAAAACATTTTCTAGACACAACAGCGCTAAAAGCGATCAAGCGGTGGGGCTCCTAAGGTCGGGAAGGCTCGATTACTAACTTAGCGCCCTCGATGCGGCTATATCTCCCGTGTCGAAGCACGACTTAGAGGCATAACGCATTGAAAGCAATGTCATAAGTGAGGTAATCTTCACACAACCCATGTAATACATAAGGGATAGAGATACATAGTTGGCTTACAATCGCCACTTCACACAAATACATGAATAAAGCATTACATCATCGGATACAATCAAGGTCCGACTACGGAACCAAAATAAGAGAAGAACCCCAAATCGACAAAGGTCCCGATCGACCCAAGCTGGACTCCCTCTTGATCAACTAGAGCGAAACAACACAAAGGGCAAGATCTTCATCGAGCTCCTCCTTAAGCTCGGATGTGTCACTGCGGTTTCATCGACACACAAAACTGGTTTAGGAAGTATTTGTGAGCCACGAGGACTCAGCAATCCCATTACCATGGGTATCAAGACTAGCAAAGCTTAAATGGTAAGGAAGGGGTAAAGTGGTGAGGTTGCGGCGGCGACTAAGCATGATATGGTGGCTAACATACGCAAATGAGGCGAGAAGAGAACAAAGCGGAGCAGTCGTGAAGCTAGCAATGATGAAGAGGTGATCACGAACACCTACTTCGTCAAACATAACCCGAAACCGTGTTCACTTCCGGACTCCGCGAAAAGAGACCATCACGGCTACACCGCGGTTGATGCGTTTTAATTTGGATCTGGTGTCAAGTTATCTACAACGGACATTAACAAATTCCCATCGCCACATAACCCATGAGCACGGCTCTCGAAAGTTTATACCCTGCAGGGGTGTCCCAACAACCCATGACAAGCTCTCGCGATCAGCGAAGAATAGACCTTCTCCGGGAAGACCCGATCGATCTCGGAATCCGGTTTACAAGACATTTCGACAATGGTAAAACAAGACCAGCAAAGCCGCCCGATCGCCGACAATCCCGATAGGAGCTGCACATATCTCGTTCTCGAGGGCAACACCGGATAAGTCAAGCTCTGAGTAAAACCAGGACCTCGATTTGCCACGAGGTGGCCCATGATCTGCTCGGTTCGGACCAACACTTAGACAAGCACGGCGGGGGCTAAAATAAAGATGACCCTTGGGTTGGCCGACCCAAGGGAAGGGTATAGGTGGTGGTGAGGCAAATGGTAAAACCAAGGTTAGGCCTTCTTTGGACAAGTTTTATTCAAAGCGAACTGTCGGGGGGTCCCATAAATCACCCGACAGCGTAAGGAGCATAAAATCCGGGAACATAACACGGTATGACAGAAACTAGAAGGCGGCAAGAGTGGAACAAAACACGGGCATAAGGCAGAGCCTTCCACCCTTTACCAAGTATATAGATGCATTAATAATATAAGAGATATTGTGATATCCCAACATAACCACATCACCATGGAGCAATCTTCAACTTCACTGCAACTAGCAAGGCTATAAGAGGGCTGAGCAAAGTGGTAACATAGCCAAGCAATAGTTTGCTAGGAATGGTGTCAAAGGTTAGAGGTTCATGGCAATATGGGATGGCGATAAGCAGGTAATAGGTAGCGCAGCATAGCGATAGAAACGAAGCAACTAGCATAGCAATGATAGTAGTGAGATCCGGGTAGCGGTCATCTTACGAAATCCCGCTAGGAAGAAGAAGCGAGTCCATGAAGAAGACAAGCGGTGCGTGAGCGAAACGAATCCTCACAACTCCGGAGCGAAACCCAAGCCAGCGAGAAAGCAAAGCTGGAAAGAAACAAACAACATGGTAAACACACAAGCATAAGCATGTCACGATGCACAAACAAGTATGATGCATGTTCGGTTTAATGAGGCATGGCATGGCAAAGTGCACAAACAATACTACAAATTAAGTGGAGCTCAATATGCAGCAGGTTGCATATTGACAAAACACCACATTGACATATTTAGTTTAATCTCGTTTAGGTACACAACAATATTAAATGTTGTTAAACATGGCAAAAGGTGTAACAAAAGTAAACTAAATATTTAGGCAAGTTTAAATGAGGCCGGAACAACAAACAACATTTCCGGAAAAACCTCATTTGCAATTTATGAATTTGCTACTGTTCTGCCATAAAACATATTTTAATGTTGTTAAACAGGAAAATAAAGTGTACCATGTTAAACTAGGCATTTTCCACCCCATTTACATATAAAGTTTATTAAATTAAGATTCACGGTTATTTAGTTATGAATTAAATCATTTTAGCATGGCATTTAGCAAATTTAAACAAACAACATTTTAAATATTTTAAACATGGATGAAAGTGGCATATTATGAAACTAGATGAAATTCTAAGCATTTTACATATTTAAATTATTTTAATCCGATGCACCATTTGTGAGTTATTAAATGCATGAAGTGCAAGGGGTTTTCTGTGAACTGACAGTCTCTGGATAAATGGCAAAATTCGCAGGATCAGGAAAAAAACATATGGGGCCGAATCTGCTGGGCTAGTAGAGAGGAGGGGCTGGGGCTTCTCACCCAGTGGGCCTTGGCCCGGTTCGGTGGAGGCTTTGGCGAGCCATGGTGGAAAACCCGAGCGGCGAGGCGGCAGGTCAGCAGCCAGGCGGCCCAGAGCGTGAAGCGAGGTGATGGCGCCATGCTCGTTCAGCGAAGGATAGCCGAGGGCTTGCAGCGGCAGTCGCGACCAGAACTTGGCGGCAGGGGCAGCGAAGGCGGCGAACCACGAATCCGAGACGAGCGGCGTGGGAGCTCCGTTCAGCGGCAGCAAGCTCGAGTGGAAGGAAGGCCTTGGATCACGGTAGAGACGAGCGAAGCTCAGCGGCAGGACTTAGGCAGAGAAAGGAGGTCGGCGAAGCGCGAGGAAGGCCAGCGAGGTGGAAACAGGCGGATCCGGCTGGCAGCGAGGCTACTCGAGTTGAGAGGAGGCATCGGCGGCGGCAGTGCTGCGCAAGGAGAACCACGTGGCCTCGGCGCGCTGGCTTCTCAAGCGAAGGCGGGGCAGCGCATATCAGCAAGAGAGAGCAGGCGCCTGAGGAAGGAGTTCGGTGAAGGAGAGTCGCCAGGCGAGCGCGTTGGAGCAGGAGGCAGCGAGCACGGGGCGAGGAACTCCTCGCTCGGGCGTTGGAGAAGCGACAGGGGCAGCGATCGGGAATGCAGGGGTGAGTCTGAGGCGGCGAGGCGAGAGCCTCGGTGCTTTCGCAGACGAGGCGTGTGGAGGTGGTTTCGCGGCGCAAAAATTGCAGGAGGTGGTGAACCTCGGTGGCGGCTGTGGTTGGTGGTTGGATCGGGAGGGATCGAGAGGTGGAGGCTCGGGCGCTGGTTGGAGGAGATGGATCTGGAGGATCCCAAGAGGCTGGCGGCGGTGAGAGTGGATGGATGGGACTGCCTAGACTAGGGTTTGGCTGCTTATATATAGCGAGTGGGTAGGCATAGGGTCATTGGGTCCTTGATTAATCGGACGATCATGAAGAAAATAGTTAGGGAGCCCAAATAACAAAGCGGAGATGTTTTGTAGGCGTTAGGGATGATCCGGACCCAATGGTAATGACTGCCGGGTCGGGTTCGGGAGTTTTGGGCCGCATAAGAGGTTTGAGCAACTTTGCGCAAAGAGGGTTAAGCGGTCGGACAAGCGGGACTCGAAAAACCGGTTGGTCTCGGAACGGCCAGCAAAAGCAAGGGGGAACACGTCAACTACGAGCGGATACGGGTTTTATGAAAACAATGCCGATGCAATGCGAATGATGACATGAGACGAGATGCATAACAAAAACAAAATGCAAAACAACAGACAAAAACCCAACCACGAAGGAAATAAAATAACACATCTCCGGAAAAGGAAAGAGTTGGAGTTACGAATATGGAAAGTTGTATCCGGGGCGTTACAAAAACCTAGAAGCTAGCCTATGATTATGATTGTTGTTGTCCAACGGACTAAACCCTCCGGTTTATATAGACAGGAGGGCTAGGATACCTGAGTCGGTTATAGAGAAGGAGATCTACATATCAGAATTGCCAAGCTTGCCTTACGCAAGAGGAGAGTCCCACCGGACAGGGGCGAAGTCTTCAATCTTGTATCTTTATAGTCCAACAGTCGGCCAAAGTATATAGTCCGGCTGTCAGGGACCCCTAATCCAGGACTCCTCGGTAGCCCCGAACCAGGCTTCGCTTGCGATGAGTTGGTAGCGTGGGTGTCTTGGCATTGCAAAGCGGGTTCTTCTCCAACATCCTGAGTACTGTTACAGCAGCGGTGTCGGCTTCCCATCAATGTTGCACTCCTCGGCCACGTGCTTTAATAATGGCTATGTCCACGTGTCGGCGAATCACGAGAAAGTCGAAGTATTTTACATTGCCACCGAACATATAAGTAAATAGTTGGTGTACAAAAGTAGGGGCTCTCCTTTTGACCCCTACTTGTGCCGCAGGCGATCGAGCCTCCTGCGGCCACACATAACAAGGCAGGAAAGGGAAGCCTGCGAGAAGCTGAAGGCACAAGACAAACAAAGCAACGACAAGGACCAAGGCCACAAAGATCGGATGGATGAAGCAGGTTTCCCCGGCAAGGACCCTTGACGGGGCGGCCTCAGCGACCCCGCCAATACCCTTGCCGGGGCAGCTCGCCCACACCTTTGAGCCCACCAATGCTAGACAAATGCATTGGGACAGGGCTCGGAAGGCACCTCCGTGGTGGCATGCAGATCTTTGTGAAGACATAGAATGCTCAAGATCAGGTGATGGTTGGAGGGTAACAATCCTCACCAAGATCCTCAGCTAAGAAACCCACAAGACCCCCGGCAAGATCCTTGTCGGGGACGCCAGCGCACCACGGCAAGACACTTTCCGGGTCACCCGGCAAGGCCCTCGCCAAGCGCGCCAGCAGGGCCACTGCTAGGTCCACACCAGCCAAGTCTCCGCCGCCGTTCGCATGCAGCTGCCAACCCAACCAGCTGGGAAGGCACCTGCGTGGCAACATGCAGCCCTTCATGGAGGCTCCACCACCGCGCCACCTCAGCTGCCTGCCTGCCTATATGGCACCGCATGCACCGCTGTCCAGGGCGCGTGTCGAAGCGAGGAGGAGCGGCGACGGACGGGACGGGCCTCGCTCTCGCCCTCGATAAATTGAAGGGACACCTAAGCCTCGCATTAAATGCACTTTGTCCTATAATACCAGCGATAAGCTCACAGCGCTGTAGCACTTTCCACCTCCTGTGTGCCACCGTGGGAGCCCCTTTCACCTATAAAAGGAGGCCCATGGCACCTTTGGAGAAGATTGACTCTTCGAACCTAGCAGCACCCGAGCTAGTTCAAGAGATCAAGTACACTAAATACATCCACCAAGAAGGATCGTGGGTTTCGCATCTTCTGGCCCGAACACTGGTAAATCCCCTTGTGATGTCTGCTAGTCCGCTCTTCTCACGATCTAGCGCCCCACAACCGTACTAAAGTTCGGTAATCCCATAGGTGTCGTTTCCCACCGACATCTTTGGCGCGCTAGGTAGAGGCGCAATTGTGAGAATCTGGTTTAGTGGTTGACCTAGCTGTTCTTCATCGCCATGGCTCCTAAGAAGAAAGCGACCACGGCGTCGGTTCGTCCGGAACGGGTTGCCCGATACCGGCGAGACGATGGCGGGCGATCCGGAGAAGAACCTATGGCGCGGCCAGCGAACATCCACATCGACCCTGGCGGTCCGGGCCTGGCGAGTGGCGTCGTTCGCGTGCCAGGCGAAGAGCCACCAGTCACGGGCTCCAGAGACGATGTCGGGCCCCCGCGCGCGCCATGAGCCTCGAGCGCCACCATCCCGCTGAGGCGGTGGCACGGCGACCTCAAGCGCCAACATCGGCGCGCACCGTGCTCTTCTCGGGTTGTGCGATGAGCAGCATCACCTGCCGGTGACCTGCGCGCCGCCCGAGGAAGAGTCTCGTGTGCCCATCACATGATGAGGAGGACCAGCATGCGGGCGAGTCTTGTGCGGAGTTAGGCGAGCGGCTGCGGGGCCGTGGCGCAGCTCCTTTTAACATGGTTAGAAGTCGGCGCATCGCGGTCCACCCAACTTCGCCACCACCCATGCGGTGGAAGCCCTAAGCGCGGCTGCTCTCGGCTTTCATCCGCCCGCGGGCTTCGGCGAATGGAGGGCCACCGTCCGAGCCTCGTCGGCATCGCCAACAGCGATGAGTTCGACCAGCAGGACCCGTAGGCCGTCGCTCCGTCAGGGCCACCGCAGGCGGCGAGAGCCATGCGGGAAGCGTCATGCAGTGCCTCCCCACCTCCATCCCGGCCACCCCAGGCGTCAGTCCATCGCGACGACACTCGTGATGATATCTCCATTGCGTCGTCCGTCCCGCGAACCAACCGCGATCAGCGTCAAGTCCTTCGGGAGCGGGTTCATGAGGATGCTCGAACTACCATCGAGCACCGATGTGATGCGCGCCACTAGTCGGACAGGGGGGCAGGGCCCACTACGGACCGCCCAGCGCCGGGAGGCTCCGGTGGCCTACCCTACGAGGTGGTTTGTCCGGCTTTTACCCGTGAACTGCAGCAGTTCGGTGGCCCTCCTTTGTGCGTTCAAGCGGCGTTGGCGAAAGTGCAACGACAAGTCTCACCGTCGAGTTCCTCGGCATCTACACCATCGCGATGCAAGCTCTTGGGGCCCATGGCGATAAGGTGCTTGCCAACTACTTCCCATTGGCACTCAAGCCTAATGTTATGTCATGGTTGATGCACTTGCGGTGGATTCCATCTCTTCTTGGCGGATCTGTGCCATGAGTTTGTTGGCGCCTTTGCGGAGGTCACCAAGCTCATGGCGGCGAGTGATTACACATCATCCCCGGAAGGAAGGAAAACTTGCATAAGTACATCAAAGGTTCAGCTGGTTGCGATACAACATCCCGATGTTCATCTCGTCGCCGTGATCGGTCGTTCCATCGAGCGTCGCAATCATAAGATGCATGAAAAACTAGCGATGAACAAGGTCAAGATGTGGCGAGCTTTATGTCTGGCGATCGATGCTTTCATGGCGAAGAGGAAGGAAGTACCTTGGCGAAGATGTCGCCACGGAAACCGACTCCACTGGCGACACCACCACCCCAGCAAAGAAGGGTCGATGCCGTAACAGGAAACGTAAGGGCCAGGCCGTGCTTGCCGTCGTGGGATCCGACGACACCGGAACCACCAAGAAGACCAAGGCGAGCGACCCTGGCAAGGAGGTTGCCGGGTGTGTCTCTTGCCGGGCCTTGGTGGCTGCCGACAAGCCAGGGGGCTCCGACAAGCAGTACTACAAGAGCCACCGCACCAAGGGCCATGACCTCCAAAACTGCCGGCAGGTAGAGCTGCTTTCGCCGAGAAGAAGAAAGCTGAGTATGGCGGAGGGCGAGGAGAAAGGCCGGATGGTGCGAGGATCGGCAAGAAACATGGTGGCCAAAGAAGCCGCGCGGCAGGATAATTAGCGAGGAGGCCGCCGAAAGCCGACAAGCGAGAAGGCGATGACCATGACAAGGACGACGAGTCCGGCGACCACGAGTTTCAAAAAGCCATGGAGGCCATGTGCGTCGATGGTGGTGCCTCGCTGCATACGTCCCACCGCCAACTCAAGCACTGGGCGTGTGAGATCATGGCCGTGGAGCCATCGTTCGACGCACGGAAGACGCTGAAATGGTCCAGCATGCCCATCATCTTCGACACCGAGGACAACCCCGACCGCACTACTACGGTCGGGTGCTTGCCATTGTTGGTTTCACTAACAATCCGCAACCTCAAGGTGACAAAGATGTTGGTTGATGGTGGGGCAGGCCTAAACTTGATCTACTTTGTTGTGGTCAAAGGCTGCGGATCCCGATGGAGACCTCGAGGAGGCGGGCACCTTCAAGGGGTTAACCGGGAGGAGCCAACCAAAGGAAAGGCCGCGCTGACCATGACATTCGGAGCGAGCTGAACAACGGGGCGGAAAGGATTGTTTTGGATGTGGCAGATCCTTGCCTTAGCAGGATCCTCGGCAACCCAGCACTAGCCAAGTTCATGGCGGCTTCACACTCGCCTACAACATCTTTGAAGATGCGGGCGATGAACATCATCACCGTCCCCTCGAGCAAGAAAGATCGTTGATCTGCGCCGACAACCTCTACCGGGAAGCAGTTGCAGTAGCTGCCGCTAAGCCACCTGCTCCTGCCGACGGAGCCCCGAGGGGGAAGAAGACCGGCGAGACCCCTCACACCCACTCCGGCAAGCGCGCCTCTTGAGGTGTTGCGCTTCCGTTGAAGCGTGCGAAGCTCCTCCGGCAAGGCGAAGTCGAGCCACTCCACGAGACCAAGAAGGTGCCCGTCAAGGAGGGGCGGCATGGGGAGCTTGTACCATAAGCTCCACCCTCGGCAACAAATAGGAAAGTGAGCTTGTCACCTTCCTGCAGGGCGAATGTCGATGTGTTCGCATGGCAAGCCTCCGACATCCCCGGCGTTCCCAGAGATGTGATTGAGCACCACCTTGCTGTCTGTCCTCATGTGCGGCCCGTCAAGCAAAAGGTCAGGAAGCAAGCTTTGGAGAGGCAGGAGTTCATCACGGAGGAAATTAGAAAGCTAGAGGCGGCAGGCCTAGTGAGAGGAGTACTCCATCCGACGTGGTTAGCCAATCCGGTAGTAGTCGCCAAGGCAAAAGGAGTGGAGGCTGTGTATTGATTACATAGACATTAATAAAACTTGTCCAAGGATCCTTCCCATTACGCGCATTGACCCAGTTGTTGACTCCATGGCGGGTGTGACCTTTTATCATTCCTCGGCGCCTACTCGGGATACCACTAGATCTTCATGACAAAAGAGGGCGAGGAAAAACAACATTCATCACCCCATGTAGTGCGTGTTGCTTTTTACGGATGCCTTTCAGGTTGAAGAGTGCTGGCTCAACCTTTGCAAGAGCAGTCCAAATTGGTTTTGAGCCCCAACTGCATAGAAATATGGAAGCTTAAATGGATGACATAGTGGTCAAAACAAAGGACAAAGCAATCCTTGTGCAAGATCTGGAGGAAACATTTGCAAACCTGCGCAAGATCAACCTCAAATTGAACCCTGAGAAGTGTGTCTTCGGCGTCCCGTCTGGTAAGCTTCTCGGGTTCTTTGTGTCCCAGCGAGGGATTGAAGAAAACCCAGATAAGATCAAGGCCATTGAGCAGATTGAGGCACCCAAACGGATCAAGGACGTGCGGTGGCTCACTTCCAAATCATGGGCGTGCCCTTCCTTTTTTCAAGATCTTGAAGAAGCCAGGGCTAGTGGAGTGGACCCCAGAGGCCGAGGCAGCGCTGCAAGATTTGAAGAAATACCTCTCCCCTACCCTAGTGCTGGTTGCGCCCAAACCACAAGAACCATTGCTGCTTTATCTAGCGGCAACAAATCAGGTGATTAGTGCTGCACTAGTGGCGCAGAGAGAGGTCGACAAGAAGGAAGCGGCAGCGACAGAGTCAACGGTTGGCGGGCCGGAACCCTCCCTGGCAGGGCTCAGTCCTGGCAAGACTGAGTCCCCAGCAGGGCTCGGTCCCGGCAAGACTGGCCCCAGTACGACAGGACCGGCACGGCCAGGTGGAGTGGCGCAAAGGAAGAAGATGGTGCAGCAACCGGTTTACTTCGTCAGGGAGCTAGGTGTGCCTTCCCATCGCGCCAGATGATGTGCCTCGACGTCTGCTACACGCCGCCGTGCAGTCCCCGTTGTCTCCCCCTCTCTCTCCCCTCCTGCGGTAGCGTGCCCGCGCCCGCCCGGCTCGGCCAATGGCCCGACCTCACTGCAGCAGGCGCGGAGACCCTCCCGCTCTCTCTCCTTATCCTGGCGCCCTCTCCATCCCCACAAGCACCGTGGACAGCTCCTACTCCTCTCCCACGGCCTCCAGGCTGATCCCTTGGCGCCGTGAAACCCGCCCACGGTGAACCGCAGCCAGCCTATAAGGGGCTCCCGAGCCTCTCTCTTCCTCCTGTCGCTCCTCCACACACCAATCCACCCCGGATCCACCCACTTCTCTCGAGCCGCCCAGGCTCGAGATCGAGCTCAAGCTCCGCCGCCTCGGGTCACCGTCGTCTGCGGTGCAGGCCTCCTCCGCCCCTATTCTCTCTCGGCTGGACTCCCCTCGCCTCCTTGATGCTTTCCCTCTCTTTCCCCCTCGTTTTGCAGCGGAAGCGGCCGGAGCCACCGGCGCCAAGCACCTCCGCCCTTGGGACCTCGTCGCCCGGCCAGGCAGCCACCCAGCGACCGTCTCCACCACCACGAACCGCGACTCGCTCCACAGGTCAGCGGTAGCCTCGCGCCTCTTCCCATGCCTGTATCGCCCGGCCGGCTGGCTTCGCGTCGCCTCTGGCGGAGGTAGGCAGCGGCGCCGTGGGGCGGCCGGTCGGCCTCACGCCACGGCAGGTGGGCTCCACCCGTCGGGTTTAAAGCGTCTTGTGCAGCCGATCCGCCGTCGGCGGCGTATTCAGCCTTCGCCTTGATGTGGCGGCGCGTGGGCTGGGTTTCCCCCTGGGCTCTTTCTGCTGTGGCCTCTCGGCCCGATGTACAGCGCCGTTCCCTTTCCTTTTACGTATTATTTCCAAATATTCCTGAGGCAGAATATTAATCCAAATGCATTGATTCCAATTTCTAAATTCCTAGAATATTGTAACCTATTTAATGGTGCAACTTTCACTCAAATCAATCACCTTTTCTTCTCTGTAAATATTTAAATGTGGGTTTTGGCATTTAAATAAGCCTTTGAAAATCCACAACTCCTATTTTGCTGCTCGAGACCAAAACCAAAAGTTGCCCCTTCCTAGCTTTCCTTCTAGTATTTTACAAAAATAAGTTGACATTTTGTGAGCACTTTGACTTTTCTTTTTATTATTGTCTTATTTTCCGTTGTTTTCTTGCGGCGTTAGATCCGTGTTTGTGAGGTAGCTGAGGAAGAAGGAGGAGCGGGGCTGAAGACTTTGAAGATCAAGCCAACCAAGGCAAGCAGCCCTTTGACCATGACTATGATACCTTTATATGCATGCCATTTTAGTTCTTTATTGATGATGCATGGTCATGGCGAGATGGTGAACCACGTGGGTGGTTGCCACGATTACATTCCTCGTTGATACTTGCATTGTGCATTGGCCTACCTTCTTATGAGGTTATGCGGTGGGAGTAGATAGGATGCAAATGTAGATGCTACATAAATGGGATGGGTTTGTGCATGGTGAAGAAGGCAAAGTGATTTCAAAAGTATTTTGAAAACCCGTCGGGTGCCACTTATGCCGAGGAGATGAAGAGATGGGTGACCACTTGATGGCGAAGTGGTGTGCCAAGGAAGGTGTGTGTTGTTTTCAAAAGCGGATTGGTGGAGTTGCGACCGTTATTCCAACCTTACATGTGACCACTCTACCCTTATATGGGAAAGGGCATTATTGAGTACCTAGTCGGATACTAGCTTGGAGCCGCATTACTAGTGACGGGGGAGAGTTGGTGCTCTCTCTTGGGGCGAGGTGCGTGCGGGTAGGGCGACCATGACCATCTTTATGGGGCACGGACACACGTTGGTACCCGTGCGGTGATATGTGATGGATATGGGAGCAAGGCTCCACGAAATTGTTATGTGAGATGTTGGGCACGGGGTTCTTGCCAATCAGTGGACTCCATGTTAGTGTCGTCTAGGGAAAGGTAGTGATCGGTGCTTACCCGGGTACTTGAGTACATGGTCGTGGATTGACACGGAAGTTCCCGGATCTAGTGGGTAAAGTGTGCAACCTCTGCGAGTGTAAAACTATTGAATAGCCGTGTCCACGGTCATGGACGATTAGGTAACCGCTCTTGGGCTACGTCCACTTGTTTTCAAACCCGGTGTGTGTGAGGTGATGGTGTTGTCTTGGATCAAGTCAAAGGACTTGACACGATTGAGATGGGTTGGTGCCCACTCTGTTTATGATAAATGGGTTGGTGCCCATTCTATTTATGTTGATATCTGTGACCAGTTCTTATGGTTACTTGAATTCTTTGATGCATGCTTTATAGGATGTTGAACATGTCCTGCACTCAAAACTAGCTTTATGCAAAACTTTCCCTATGTCATGCATTACTGTACCTTGAACCAAATCATGGGTTGCTTGCGAGTACATTCAAAGTACTCATTGGCTTGCCACTGGTTATTTAATTGACCAGGCATGGAGGAACCGGAGTTCGAAGAAGAGTTCTTTGGAGCGATCATGCGAACTAGGGCGTTTCGGTCGGAATGCTGTAGGGTTAAGGCGGATGGCATGGGTTCTACTTATCAAGCAGCGATTTCGCTGCTATGTTTCATTTGATGTTCAGCCCTTAAGGCTTTATCGATGTAAGACTTGACCATGTTGGTCACTATTTGTGTAAGGCGGTATGTATGGATGTAAGACTCTTGTTATTCAGCTTACGTGTGTTGGTGAGCATTGATCTGCGGGATCCTTGTACCGTGCATTCGATGATCACGACTTGCGAGTCGGGGTCCCCTGAGCTAGTATCGAGCCATCGACTATAGGAAGCCTTAGTTAGCATGGGCGTTAGTTAGGCGAGACTATCCCTAGACTACCCATATACCTATGTTTTATGTTAGCATCCCAAACACAGGTCACATTCCTTTATTGACCCTTCCCTTCCACTTTTTGTAGATGGCCGCCGTGCAGGGACTTCGACCCTTTGGGTTTCCGTGCTTCTTGAGGATAGCCTCGGGAAGTGCAGTTCACTCGAGTCCCCACCTTCTCCTACCACGAGCCTTGGGTCGGCGGCACCAGAAGGAGTATCACGTGGAGGTAGTCGTGAGGCGAATGGCGCCCGATGAGCTGGTTCTTTGAGGACCCCAGATGGCGGCTGCTTCTCGCCGTGGAGCTGCTGCCCTCAAAGGCGTGACCGCCTCGGGATCTCCTACCGGAGATGGCGAGAGAGCCAGCCACTCGTTACTGCCTTATCGTAAGGAAGGTGATGGCGAAACAGCGCACCAGCACCACCCTTGGGCGAGGACTTTCTCTCGCTTCGGACCTACTTCAGCTTGTGTCTGAAGCAGTCAGGCAGCACACACAGCCTCGGAGTCTCAGACTTGGAAGAACTCCAGCGAGACCAGGAGCTCCTCCATATAGTTCGGATGAAGCGGACAGGATCAAGAAGGATGGAGCACCCCTGGACAGCCAGTAGCTTATCGAGGCGGGCGACCCCCACAGGTCGCACCAGCAGGACACCTCAGCCACGCCGTATGGCGGCAAAGAGTACCGTAACCTCTTCAAGGCGCCACCAGCAAAGCAGCGCCGTGTTCAGCTCCTTCACTCCTCCACTTCCTCAAGCGATGAGGAGACCAAGGCAGATGAAGATGAGGAGGAAGACCGGAGGGCGGAATACCCGACCGAGCATTCCACCACTTAGACTCCGTTCGGGACTAGGATAGGCTAGCTCGTAGCCTATGGTAGGATAGGTCGTGTACCCCTTTTGAAGTCGAGTCCTTGTAATGGTTCTTATGAAACCATGTTATGTTGTGTTTGCTTTCAACTTGCTTTGATGAAGTCGTACTTTCCTTGGGAACTTGTAGCGACTACATTCCCCATTTAGTTTAATGCATGAGTTTGGCCCTTACGGCTTTTGTTTTACTTAAATTGTGTCATACCACCCCTTACTAGGCATTCCATCTCTCTTGCTTTCCCTCATTGTTGTTCCCAATCATGAGACCTTGACCGCTCAACGGGATGCTGTTGTAACACGTCTTGGTACCTCTACCCAGCCGCAAGCCGGAGGTTCTGCTGAGGCGAGCCAGCCAGGACCAAGCCCAGGGCAGACTCCACCCCACCACCTCCTCCAAGCATGGATATGGCTCAGCTTCTCCAAGACTTTGAGAGGCGCCAAGCCAACACTGCAGCCCTCGGATGATTGCTCGGTTGTCAACCGCCCGGCCGGAGAGGCTGACCATGGGCGTTCCACGCTGGTGGAATTCAAGCATGCACCACCCACTTTCATCGAGACTGCTGAACCCTGGATCTGAGCAATGAGTCCGCACCATCGAGATCTGCTGGCACTAGTCGGATGCGAGGACCGTGATAAAGTGGCGTATCTGCCTTGTCTCGGGGGACTGCGGAGCTTGGTGGGATGGATTCAAGGCTATGCATGTTGAGCAAGACATCACTTGGGACACCTTCAAGGCGAATTCCATAAGGCCCACATCCCTACGGGCTCATGGCCATCAAGCGTGAGTTCGAGCCACTGAAGCAAGGTAGTAGCACTGTCAAGGAGTACATGCGAAGTTGGGTGTTCTCTCAAGGTATGCCCCGAGGATGTCGACGATCTGCCAAAGGGGCGCTTCATGGAAGGCCTTAACGGACCTGCGATACTAAGCTTGTTGTGTGTGACTGCCCAACCTTTCTGATCTGGTGAACAAGGCACTCATGCTTGAGGACAAGCGGCGTGCCTTGGATGACACTAAATAGCATAAGATGATCGGCAAGGGTAGCTCCGGCAACGAAGCCTCGTCCGTGGCAGCCAGCCCGGTCAAGCCAACCTATCGCAAGCTCCGCACCCGCACCAACTATCCACCTCGGCGGTATGCCAACCCGAGCCAGCTTACAACCCCAATAACAATCTTTGGCAAGGCGTCGTCCCCAATCAAGTCACTTGTTTGGATGTGGACAGCGAGGGCATTACTCCAAGAATTGCCCCACTAAAGCCCGGCGCCTGCGCCCCAATGTCAGAGAACCGGGACAAGGCCGTGGAATGCCACCGAGAACCAAGCTCCCATAACCTGCCCAACAATGGCGGGGTCGTGTGAATCATGTCACCGCGGAAGAAGCCGGGAAGACCGGACGTCGTGTTGGAGTGCGTTCCTTGTCAATTCAGCACCATAGCTGTTTTGTTTGATTACGGAGCCACGCATTCTTTTGTCACCCAAAGTTTTGCATTAAAAGTGGCATGACCCTACACCTGAATAACCCTATGGTTGTACAAACCCGGGCGAGAGATGAGAGCCAAGATAGGATGTAAAGTGGGATTACCATTATGAGTAGACTTCCTAGCAGACCTTATCATCCTAAAATCACAAGGCTTGGATGTGATCTTGGGAATGAATTGGCTCAGCAAGCACCAAGGCTTGATTGATTAAGCCAACGGACGGTCACCATGACCAATGACCGAGGAGTCGAAGTCAAATTTGCCTCAACCCCTCTTACTCTCAAGCCAACCAAGTCAAGCTGTCGACCGAAGTTGGATTGGAACAAGTGCCGATAGTATCACGAGTATCGATGTTTTTCTGATGAGCTACCGGGAATGCCTCGACCGAGACATTGAGTTCATCATCGAGCTCATACCGGGCAGGACCCATCTATAAAGCCTTATAGGATGGGATCGGAGGAGTTAGCGAGAATTGAAGAAGCATTGGAAGAAGCGAGTTGAGGAAGGATTTATCTGCCTAGTGCCTCCTTGGGGATCACTGTTACATTTGTGGCAAGAAGGGCGGTACCATCCGCTTATGCATTGACTACCGCTCCCTTAGAGGTTACAATCAGAACAAGTACCCACTTCCCAAGATTGAAGATCTGTTTGATCAACTCAATGGGGCCAAGGTGTTCTCCAAGATCGACCTCGGATCTGGGTACTACCAAAAGATCAGACCCCAAGATATTCGAAGGCGGCATTAGTAACGGATATGGCTGTATGAATGCTGCGGTCATGTCCTTTGGATTGACCAATGCCCGACTTACTTCATGTATCTCATGAATAAGGTCTTCATGGAATATTTGGACAAGTTTGTTGTTGTCTTCATTGATGACATCCTTGTCTTCTCGAAGTCGGAAGAAAACACGAGCAACACTTGAGGATGGTCCTAGACAAGCTTGAGAGCACCAAGCGTATGCCAAGTTCAGCAAGTGTGAATTCGGCTGCATGAAGTTGGATTCTAGGTCATGTTCTAGCGAAGAGGATTGTCGATCGACCTGCTAAGATTGAAGCCGTGGTGAATGGCAATCCCGAGCAATGTGAAGGAAGTCGAAGCTTCCTCGGACTCGCGGGATATTACCGCAAGTTCGTTGAAAGGTTTTCGAGCATTGCCCGACCCATGACTCAGCTCTTGAAGAAGGACAAGAAGTTTGAATGGGCCTTGAAGTGCGAAGAGCTTCGAGGAGCTGAAGAAGGGCTAACCACCGCTCCGATTCACATACACGAGATATACACAAGGAGTTTGTGATATATTGTGATCGTCAAGAATCGGATGGGAGGTGTTACGATGCAAGAAAGCGAGTCGTGGCCTACCTTTCAAAGCAACTCGACCTCATGAGAGAACTATGCTACTCATGACCTTGATCTAGCAGCGATGGTTCATGCCACGAAGACTTGGCGACATTATCTCTTGGGAAGCGATGTGAGATATACGGACCACAAAAGTCTGAAGTATATTTTCACTCAAAGGGAATTGAACATGAGGCGAGAGAAGATGGCTGGAGTTGATAAAGGATTATGACCTCGGTGTTCAATACCACCTGGAAAGGCTAATGTGGTAGCGAATCGTTGAGCGGGAAGGCTTGCTCCTTGAATGCTATGCTAAAGCACAAGCTACCGCCTTGTATGATGAACTTGAAAGCTTGGGTTGGGCTGGTTGCACGAGTTCTTGGCCAACCTCGAAGTTAAGCCTACCTTGATGGATGATATCAAGAAAGCTCGGAAGGGGCATGAGAGTATTGAAGGCATCAAGAGGAAGATCAAGGCGAGGCAAAGCCTCGAGTTCTCGGAGGATGAGGAAGGAATTGTGTGGTTTGGGAATGCATCTGCGTGCCCAACAAGGTTGAGCTCAAGAACCTAATCTTGCAAGAAGCTCATGACAGCCCATATTCCATCCACCACAGGCACCAAGATGTATCAAGACACGAAGGAAAGATTTTGGTGTACGGGATGAAAAGGAGATTGCCACCTATGTTGCCAAATGTGGCGTATGCGGAGGTCAAAGCTGAACATCGGCGACCTGCTGGATTACTCCAACCACTCAAGGTTCCAGTGGAAATGGGATAAGATCGGAATGGATTTCATCCTTTGGACTACCTAGGTCAAACAAGGGACATGACTCCATCTGGGTCATAGTTGACCATTTGACCAAGGTGGCCCACTTCATTCTGTCAAGACAACCTACAAGGGAACGAGTTAGCGATCTCTACATCAACGGATTGTGAGCCTTCATGGTGTTCCCAAGGAGATTGTGTCGGATCGAGAACCAGTTCACCTCAAGGTTTTGGAAGAAATTCCGAGGAGGCCATGGGGACCAAGTTGTCCTTGCCTTGCTTTCCACCCACGAGCCGGGAGGTCGAGACCCAGCAGTGAATCAAATACTCGAAGACATGCTCCGAGCACTGTGTCTTAGCTTATGGAGCTAAGTGGGAAGATTGCCTCCCTTTCCCGAGTTCTCTTACAACAGCAGTTATCGAGGCCAGCCTTGGATGGCACCATTTGAAGTGTTATCTGGTGGAAGTGCGTACACCCCTCAACTAGTGGGAGGCCGGAGAAGGACTTGTCTTTGGGCCCGATATCCTTGAAGCGAAGAGCAAGTCCAGCTTGTCGAGGCGTCTGAAGTCTGCCAAGTCAAGCGAGAAGAGCTATCACGGACTCACGTCGTAGAGACATAAACTTCGAGTTGGAGACCATGTCTATCTCGGGTCACCCCTCTTAAAGAGCCCAGCGCTTTCATGTCAAAGGAAGCTCGCTCCGAGATACATTAGCCCCTTCAAGATCAGCGGCGGCGAGGAAAGTGGCTTACAGTTGGAACTCCACGAACTTTCGATGTGCTGGCGTGTTCCGTGTCACAACTCGAAGTGTCTCCAAGTTCGAGACAAGCCCGACCTCTACAAAGGCGTCAATCACCAAGCCATTGATCTTCAACCTGATTTGACTTATCGTGAGAGGCCCATCTGCATTCGGATGAGGCTGAGCAGCCTTTTCAACCGCACCATCAAGTACTTCAAAGTCAATGGAGCAATCACACGAAGCGAAGCAACTTGGGGCGTGAAGACTACCTTAGATCAATTTCCGTATCTCTTTAAAGCCTAGTTTAGGAATCCGGGGGCGAGATTCTTGTAAGAGGTGTGAGTCTGTCACACCTGCATTTTGTAACATCTCATTTTCATCAATAAAGCATGAAAATTTGGACCAACAAAAACTTTTGCATTATTTGGCTTTTATTTGGAGTTGGTTTTCTCTCGTGTTTCTTTTCAAGTGCTTCTTGAAGTCAACTACTCTACCCTCTTTATTCCATCTCCTTACCCCAAGCTCGACCAATGACCATGCCATGTGAATAGTGCTATATAGAATTTTCTTACAAAAATAATTTGGCGAAAAGTATTTTCAAAAATTAGTTTTCTAAAACCCTGAATTGAGGTTTGCCTTTGCAAATACTTGATTAAGGGCAGTAAAAATCTTTCAAAAATATATTTGACTCCTATTAGATATAGGATGCCCGAAACCACAAAATATAATTTTAAAAGTTACTGTTCTATTTTATTTAAAGGCTTTTCTTAAGGCCAGAAATGGTCTTTAATAGGAAAAAATTACTTTCTTGTTTCAAAATATTTGGCAAAATTTAGGAAACTCATAGGACATATATTGTCCATATATAAGAGTTTCAACACCTGGTCATGTTCAAAATATTGGTCAAATCCTCTAAAACCCTTTGGATATTTCAAGCTTTTGAAATATTTACAAAGAAATATTCTCCAAAATTCCAGGAAAATTCTATCATGTCACATATGACATATTAGATGATCTTGCCAAGTCCATGACTTGGAGAACAAGATAACACCATCAAAACCCTCAAAACTATTTCATCCATTCTAAAGTTTGATCAACTTTGCATTGCCAAGTATGTCCAAATGTGCTCAAACTTGGTGGACATGCTTCATTGGTCTAATGATGCATCTGGACCAAATGGCACAGGTTGGAGAAGAGAAATCTTGGTCAATGTGCCTCAAAACCCTCTCGACCAGAATCAAGTTTGAATCACTTTGCACTACCAACTTTTCTCCAAGACCCCAACTTTGGTGAGCACGATCATGTGATCAAATGAGGCCACCACACCAAGTGGTGCATCAAGGAGAAATGATCTACTCCTGGATCTACACAAATCCATTTCTGCCCATTTCTAGGGTTTGCAAGAGTTGCATTGGCAACTTTGTCCTAATAAGCTCAAAATGGGTGGAAGGCCCTAAATATATGTGACATTTCACCTTGGAGTATCTTGGCGAGTGGGAATCATTAGCAACAAAACTCCATCAAACACCTTACGGCAAAATACTAAAAAGCCTATTTTGCCACTTTCACTAATCTCCTTGAGTTCACCTTTTGCCACAACCCTCCTCACTCCCCTGTCATTAGACACTTTTCTACAGGAAGCAATGTGGAGGAAGGGGAATCACGTTGTCCTCTCTGGACAGTTTCTTCCCCTCTCACAGCCACTCTCTCTCCCTACGCACCCAGGCATCCAGGCCCTTCCAGGCCTTGTCCCTGCCTTGTAGCTTCCAGACAGAGAAAAGGGCCTTGTAGCCTTGTGAAAAACCGCGGATGCGGCCAAAAGTCGCTCTGGAGCGCTGCCCGGCGCCGACCGTTGACGCCAGCGCCTCCCGACCGCCTCGTGCCTTCCCATCGCGCCCGGATGATGTGCCTCGGCGTCTGCTACGCCGCCCGTGCGATCCCGTTGTCTCCCCTCTCTCCCCTCCTGCAGCGCGTGCCCAGCGCCGCCCGGCTCGGCCAATGGCCGGCCTCACCGCAGCAGGCGCGAACCCTCCCGCTCTCTCTCCTTCTCCTGGCCCCTCTCCATCCCCACAGCGCCGTGGACAGCTCCTACTCCTCTCCCGGCCTCGGCTGATCCCTTGCGCCCGTGAGGCCACGCCCACGGTGAACCGCAGCCAGCCTATATAAAGCGCTCCCGAGCCTCTCTCTTCCTCCTGTCGCTCCTCCACACCCAATCCACCCCGGATCCACCACTTCTCTCGAGGCCGCCCGAGCTCGAGATCGAGCTCGAGCTCCGCCGCCTCGGGTCACCGTCGTCTGCTGAGTCAGGCCTCCTCCGCCCCTATTCTCTCTCGGCTGGACTCCCTCGCCTCACTGATGCTTTCCCTCTCTTTCCCCCTCGTTTTGCAGCTGAAGCGGCGGGAGCCACCAGCGCCAGCACCTCCGCGCGGGACCTCGTCGCCCGTGGCAGCCACCCGCGACCGTCTCCACCACCACGGAACCGCGACTCGCTCCACAGTCCAGCGGTAGCCTCCGCGCCCTTCCCGTGCCTGTATCGCCCCGGCCGTGGCTTCGCGTCGCCTCTGGCGGAGGTGAGGCAGCGGCCGCCGTGGGGCGGCCGATCGACCTCCGCATACAGCGGGTGGGCTCCACCGTCGAGGTTTAAAACGTCTTGGCAGCAGCACTCCGATCCGCCGTCGGCGAAGGCGTATTCAGCCTTCGCCTTGGCGTGGCGGCGCGTGGGCTGGGTTTTCCCCTAGGCCTGCTGCTGCTTTGTGGCCTCTCGGCCCGATGTACAGCGCCGTTCCCTTTTCTTTTCGTATTATTTCCAAATATTCCACAGGGCAGAATATTAATCCAAATGCATTGATTCCAATTTCTAAATTCCTAGAATATTGTAACCTATTTAATGGTGCAACTTTCACTCAAATCAATCACCTTTTCTTCTCTGTAAATATTTAAATGTGGGTTTTGGCATTTAAATAAGCCTTTGAAAATCCACAACTCCTATTTTGCTGCTCGAACCAAAACCAAAGTTGCCCCTTCTAGCTTTCCTTCTAGTATTTTACAAAAATAAGTTGACATTTTGTGAGCACTTTGACTTTTCTGTTTTATTATTGTCTTATTTTCCGTTGTTTTCTTGCGACGTTAGATCCGTGTTTGTGAGGTAGGCTGAGGAAGAAGGAGGAGCAGGGCACTGAAGACTTTGAAGATCAAGCCAACCAAGGCAAGCAGCCCTTTGACCATGACTATGATACCTTTATATGCATGTCATTTTAGTTCTTTATTGATGATGCATGGTCATGGCGAGATGGTGAACCACGTGGGGGTTGCCACGATTACATTCCTCGTTGATACTTGCATTGTGCATTGGCCTACCTTCTTATGAGGGTTATGCGGTGGGAGTAGATAGGATGCAAATGTAGATGCTACGCCAAATGGGATGGGTTTGTGCATGGTGAAGAAGGCAAAGTGATTTCAAAAGTATTTTGAAAACCCGTCGGGTGCCACTTATGCCGAGGAGATGAAGAGATGGGTGACCACTTGATGGCGAAGTGGTGTGCCAAGGAAGGTGTGTGTTGTTTTCAAAAGCGGATTGGTGGGAGTTGCGACCGTTATTCCAACCTTACATCTTGCGACCACTCTACCCTTATATGGGAAAGGGCATTATTGAGTACCTAGTCGGATACTAGCTTGGAGCCGCATTACTAGTGGCGGGGAGAGTTGGTGCTCTCTCTTGGGGCGAAGTGCGTGCGGGTAGAGCGACCATGACCATCTTTATGGGGCACCGGACACACCGTTGGTACCCGTGCGATGATATGTGATGGATATGGGAGCAAGGCTCCACGAAATTGTTATGTGAGATGTTGGGCACGGGGGTTCTTGTGTCAGTGGACTCCATGTTAGTGTCGTCTAGGAAAGGTAGTGATCGGTGCTTACCCGGGTACTTGAGGTACATGGTCATGGATTGACACGGAAGTTCCCGGATCTAGTGGGTAAAGTGTGCAACCTCTGCGAGTGTAAAACTATTGAATAGCCGTGTCCACGGTCATGGACAGTTGGGTAACCGCTCTTGGGCTCGTCCACTTGTTTTCAAACCGGTGTGTGTGAGGTGATGGTGTTGTCTTGGATCAAGTCAAAGGACTTGACACGATTGAGATGGGTTGGTGCCCTCTGTTTATGATAAATGGGTTGGTGCCCATTCTATTTATGTTGATATCTGTGACCAGTTCTTATGGTTACTTGAATTCTTTGATGCATGCTTTATAGGATGTTGAACATGTCCTGCACTCAAAACTAGCTTTATGCAAAACTTTCCCTATGTCATGCATTACTGTACCTTGAACCAAATCATGGGTTGCTTGCGAGTACATTCAAAGTACTCATTGGCTTGCCTTTGGTTATTTAATTGACCAGGCATGGAGGAACGGAGTTGAAGAAGAGTTCTTTGGAGGCGATCATGCGAACTAGGGCGTTCGGTCGAGAATGCTGTAGGGTTAAAGGCGGATGGCATGGGTTCTACTTATCAAGCAGCGATTTCGCTGCTATGTTTCATTTGATGTTCAGCCCTTAAGGCTTTATCGATGTAAGACTTGACCATGTTGGTCACTATTTGTGTAAGGCGGTATGTATGGATGTAAGACTCTTGTTATTCAGCTTACGTGTGTTCGGTGAGCATTGATCTCGGGATCCTTGTACCGCGTGCATTCGGTGATCACGACTTGCGAGTCGGGGTCCCCACCGAAGGACTGGCGCCGGGCCCAGGCAAGCCAAAGTTGCGGGAACTACTGAGAAAAAGGTCCATCATGACAAGCCAAGGTTGCCGGGGCTGCAGATCGAGATAAGTCTTCTATCCTCTATCATGCATTTAGTTATTGGTGAGGTATGTGAAACCTCGTTTTATCCTTAGGCTACCGTGCTCCCCTCATTCCGTACCCTAGGACTCATCACATGGGGCCGAGTTTGGTCGTAGTCGGCGGCAGCAAGGAAATGAAACAAGGAGCCTAAGCCCACCTCATCCATGCCTCCGCCAAGGGCGTGAGAAAGAACGAGCGAAGTTGGGGGACGGTAAGGCCTGTTGCCGGGCGAAAAAAGGTTTGTCTTAAAGATAACGAGGATTCACTCCTTGTCGTGGGTTCCGCCTGCGAACAAAAAACCCGGCAAACATCCCTTTTTTATTAAAAACATCCCATACATGTACAGTTCATACGAAATGAAAAACATGAGCAAGGGGATTACAAGTTATAAAGTTAACAAAGACCCGAATGCTTACAAGACTAAAAAGAGATAAGGTGCCCGTAATCCCTTTCTTGTCCCTCTCCTCAGGGAATGGAACAAGAAAGCAGAAGGGCAAAAGGGGCGCCTAGGCGAGCTACGAGTGACAGAAGACACCAAGAGAACATCTTGGTGGCCGTCCGAGGGCTGGATGGTGATGGCGGCTGTCGGGGCGTCTCTCTATGGCCATGAGCACCTATGGGGCAGGGGGGCCCTTCTAGTCCGGCAAGGGAGCGGAGGGCATCTTGTGAGAGCAGATCGAGGTCGTCTTGGCAGGGGAGGCAGGCGATTTTACCCAGCCGGAGCTCTCGGAGAGATAAAACTCCTCTGCTGCTGCGTTTATTCTTGCTCGAGGCGCGGCGTATAGTGGTGTTGGATCTCTGAACTGCGGAACCCAGGTGTGGAAAAGTTCACTGTCGGTGTACTAAGGTAGGGGTACCTCGGTACCCCAACTTGCTGCAGGCATTTGGGACTCCCATGGCGAGATCCTGGCAGCTTGCGGGAGACTATCTCCGCTCCACACGAGCCCGTCAAGAACAAAGTGTACAGGACCGAAGCTCAAGACCCGGCAAGAGGAGCTTGCGGAAGGCCGCTCCAGGCTCAAGATTACATCGCTCATCACGGACCCCGGCGAGGAGCTCGCCGGGGACAAAGATCGCACCATAGAACCACGCCTCGGCGCTATCGGCGTCCAGCGAGGGCCGGGAGGCGGCAAGTCATAGAGCCCGACAAGCTCCCAGGCCCGGCAAGATCAAGGCCCGGCAAGGTGCTTGCGGGGGAAACCATACTCGTGCCCACCTCCAAGTCATCTGCCTGCGTCGCCTTGACTTTCTCGAGGCAGCGTGGCGGGTGGGTGGGGCTGCATGGAGGTGCGGTGGCACTCCACGGTGGTGGCTCCATCGCCCGTGGCAAGCGAACGCAATGGCGGGAGCTTTTGAGGCGGCAGCTGACGGGCATTTAATGCTCTTGTCCCCTCTGTCAAAAGTAGGTAGAATCCTTTGTTCAAGCCTTTGTAGCTGCCTTTGTTCCCATTTTGTTCAACTACCACCTCTTTTACATTTTACCCCTCTACCATACGTTGACACTGTCGGTGACCCTTGCCCTATAAAGGAGGCCCATGCACAGCGTGGGGGTTCTGATCATTCGCTACTCTCGCGGGAGGTTAGAGATTGGCCGCTCTCGCGTGAGTTGAACCCTTAGCAGCTCTAGTGCAGGATTGGCTGGTTTCATACACCACACCACCATTTGCTCGCGTGCAGGAGCAAGATCAAATACAACACAATGCAGCGGTAGGGTTTCTGCGACCATCGCGGCCGAAGCTGGGTAAAAATCCCCGTGCATCGCCTCGATCTGCTCTCCGTGCACCCTCCGCCCTCGTGCCGAACACCACGAAGGGCCCGGCCCCATAGGTGCCGCGCCACCATCGCCCAGCGACATCTGGCGCGCCCGGTAAAGCGTCGAGGTGTCGGACCTGATCGGTGTTCGCGGCGCTTCTTCATCAACCTCTCGGTTTAAATCGGCGGCTTCGCCGACAACTGCGCCATGGCCCGAGCGAGGGCCTCAAGGGTCGCCGACCCGTCTCCGTCTCACCACGCCCTTTGGCGCCCGGTAATGGCGGGGGTAACGCCGTCGAAAGGTGGACACGGCGAGGCACTCATGGCGCCACCGATCGAGACAGGAGCGGAGGACCACGCCTCGGCCTCCGTAGATCGCGTCCGTCGGCGCACGACAACCCAGCAGCGCCATACCACGGGAGGTGGTATCCGTCTGCTGGAAACGAGGAATTTCTGCCAGAAGTCGCGAGATGTTCCAAACCCCGTCGGACACGAGCAAGCGAAGGTGCGGGGCAGGACCCTGCTCGCCGACACTTGTTAGAAGCCCGGCGCGTCCGCTCCCGCACCGTTCGCTCCGCTTCCCTCCACTCCCTTGAAGCGCTCACGAGGCGCAAATGCTCCTCGACTTCCCTCGGCGGCGAGACAAGGTCGAGGGCTGGAGGCCTACCATCGAGCCTGGTACGCCCGCCCAACAACGGCCGTCGGCAGCAACTGCGCGCGCTTGCGGCAGCGGCATAGCGGAAAAAACGAAGGCCAGCGGCGACAAGACCGCCGAAGGTGCAACTACCGTGCACTCCCGCCCGAAGCGAAAAGCGCGCCCGCCGGAACAACGCCGGCAGCGGCTCCACGGCATCGTCGGACCAGCAGGCTCATCGAGATCAACGCCGAGTCCTCGGCGGCGGCGACAAGAAGATGCTCGGACCACGATCGGCGTCGCGAAGACTTCAGCGACAATCGACGAAGGCTGGGAACGCTTTGTCGGCGCCGCGTACACCAGCGAGCGGGCGACTTACCGTCTGCGGCGAGCTGCGGTGTTCACCGTGAGCTGCGGCGCGTCGGTGGCCAGCATGAAGAACTTCAAGCCCGGCGTGCGGAATCGGCGGCAAGGCGCACCCTCGGAGTTCCTCGGCGTCTACACCATCGCCCGTACAGGCTGCGGAAGCGCGGCGAAAGATTTTGGCGAACTACTTCCGCTTCGTGCTTAGGCGAGCGTTCGTTCTTGGCTTATGCACTTGCGGAGCTCCATTTCTTCTGGGCGGACCTTTGCCACCAGTTTGTTGGGCGCCTTCACTTTGGCGACCACAAACCCCTGACGAAGAAAGTGATCTCCACATTTTGGCCCGAAGGAAGGAAATCCTGCGCCAAGTACATCAACGCTTGGCCGAGTGCAGCACAACATCACAGCGTCCACCTGCTGCGGTTATCGGTCGTTCCACGAGCGTCGCGTAACCGCCGCATCGCGTGAAAGATGGCGATGACCAAAATCCGGGATGTCGTGAGCTTTATGCTCTTGCGATAAATCGCCGCGTCTTGGAAGAGGAGAGCTCCCGGAGAGGATGTTGGCGCGGGAGGAAAGCGACTCGGCCAGCGCCGCCCGGCAAAAAAGCGCGGCGGCAGAACTTCGAGAAGAAGAACAAGGGACAGGTGCTTGCCGTCGAAAAGTCCGGCAAGGAAGCTCCGCCAAGCAAACCTGGGCTGGCAACTCCGGCAAGAGCTTGCCCCGTGGCGGCAGCCGACAAGCGAAGCGGCCCGGCAAGCAATCTTGCAAAATCCACGCACCAAGGGCCCGACCTTTACAAGCTGCAAGCGCGTCGACTACCTCGTCGAGCAGCGACTAATCTGAGAGGCGCGACAAGGAAAGGGCCCAAGGTGGCGGGGAGAACCGAAACAAGCGGCCGTTCGTTGGTGGGAGGATCCCCAACAAAACAAGCGGCGACAAGGTGATCGACCTTCTCGGGGCGCGACAAGGATGAGGAAAGGCGGCGGCGAGGACATGGAGGATGAGGATGGCGGTGAGCAGGGAGTTCGAAGGCCACGGAGGTCTGTGCGTTGGCGGTGGCGCCTCGTTGCACACTCCACCGCCAATTAAAGCGGTGGAGCACAGCGAGGTGAATGCAGCGAGCCGCCCATGGAGTCCGCGAGACTCCTCAAATGGTCCAACCGCCCGTCATTTTCGATCTTGAGGATCACCCGACCGCACCACAGCGGTCGGTGTTTACCGATGCTGGTCTCGCCCACCATCCGCAACCTCAAGGTCACCAAGATGTTGGTTGTGGCGGGGCGGGCTGAACTTGATTTCCTCTGCTGTGATCAAGAAACTCCAAATCCCGGACGGCGAGCTCGAAGAGACCGGTCCTTCAAGAATCAACCGGGAAGGAGCAAGCCCAAGGAAAGATCACCTTGCGGTGACCTTTGGCGGGAGGTCAACTTCAGGACGGCGTGTTACTTTCGGCGTTGCCGATATTCCGTTGCCATACTGGCGGGATACTCGACCGTCTGCCCTCGCCAAGTTCATGGCGGCTTCCCTCGCCTGGCGTGCTCAAGATGCGGGGCGATAAAGCGTCATCATCATGGCGACAAGAGAAAGCGGCTTATCTGCACCGACCAGATTACCGGGATGCGGCGCGGCGGCCGACAAGGATGCACTTGCCGCTGAAGCTCCAGAGGAAAGAAGATAAAGGCCAAGTCCGGCAAGCGCTCGGGACCCACTCCGGCAGCGGCACCCCGGTGCTGCGTTGCTGTCGAGAACGCCCGTCGAGCTCCACCGGCAAGGCTAAAAAGGAATGGCTGCTCCGCGGCAACCAGAAGGTGTCCGCCAAGGAGGGCGGCCTTTGGTGGTACCTTCACTATCGGTGCCAGCTTGACGACAAATAGGAAGCGGCGCTCGTTGCGTTCTGCGGGCGAATGTCGATGTGTTCGCATGGCAACCATCCGACATCCCGGTGTTCCCGGGAAGGTAATTGAGCACAAGCTTCGCCGTTGCCCTCATGCGGCCCGTCAAGCGAGAAAGTAAGGAAGCAAGC
Organism: Aegilops speltoides; assembly: GCA_021437245.1. NCBI lineage: Eukaryota > Viridiplantae > Streptophyta > Magnoliopsida > Poales > Poaceae > Aegilops > Aegilops speltoides. The sequence goes on along the minus strand of CM038144.1, from coordinate 113,037,668 downwards.
CGTGGGCGCCAAGAATTCATCAGCGAAGAAATCAAGCTAGAGGCAGCAGGCCTGGTTAGAGGTGTGATCCATCCGGCGTGGTTAGCAAACCCGGTGCGTGCGTGCGCCAAAACCAGCGGAAATGGAGGCTGTGTATAGACTTCACGATGTGAATAAAGCATGCCCCAGGACCCATTCCCTTTGCGGCGCATCGACCAGATAGTTGACTCCTTTGCGGATGTGAGCTACTGCTTTCTTGATGCCTACTCGGGGCTATCACCGGATCTTCATGGCCAAAGAAGATGAAGAGAAGACGCGTTTATCACTCCATGTGGCACCTATTGCTTCATCGCATGCCATTTGGACTGAAGAATGCAGGATCAACATTCGCCAAGGGTAGTGTATACTGCTTTTGAGCCTCGATTCACGAAATGTAGAAGCTTACATGGATGACATCGTGGTGAAGAGCAAGAACAAGGATACAGCTGATCCAAGATTTGGAAGAGACATTCGAACCTGCTTGGGGATCTGAGTTAAAGTTGAACCAGAGAAGTCGTCTTTGGGGTTCCCTCCGGCAAGCTTCTCGGGTTCTTTGTGTCCTAAAGAGGATTAAAGCCAACCCGACAAGATTAAAGCCATTGAGCAGATTCAAGCCCGAGGCGGGTTAAAGATGTCGAAGGCTCGCGGGGATGTGTGGCTGCCCTCGGTAGATTCATTTCAAAATCTGCGGCGCGCCCTGCCCTTCTTCAAAATCTTGAAGAAGCGGGACCCATAAAGTGGACTCGAGCGGAGGCAACCTTTGCAAGACTTGAAAGCGTTACATCCTCCACTCCAATACTTGTCGCACCTAAACCACGGGGAGAAGTTGTTGCTGTACCTGGCGGCAACCAACCAAGTGGTCGATGCTGCCTTTAGTAGCGGAGAGGAGTCCGACGAGGCTACATCTCGGCAAGTGAATCCAGCGATAAGCGGATCTTTGCTCCGGCAAGCTCTGGCCCGACAAGGACAAATCTGCGCAGGAACAGGATGAGGTGCGGAAAAAGATGGTGCAGCGCCCAGTGTATTTTGTAAGCTCCCTTCTCCAGGGAGCTAGATCAAGATACTCTGGTGTACAAAAGTTGCTTTTCGGCCTCCTCATGGCCTCGAGAAAGCTCGCCATTATTTCGGCATGCGAGATAACGATGGTCACTCGCTTCCGCTGAAAAGAATATTGCACAACCCGAGGCGGCGCAGGATCGTTGAGTGGGCACTAGAGTTGTCAAGCTTTGGGCTCAAATTTGAAAGTACTTCAACTATCTGAGCCGGGCTTTGGCAGAATTTATAGCGAATGGACCCCAACACGGACGACGAAGTACAAAGCGAGTACACCCGTACAGGAAGCAGCAGTGAATGGGTAATGTACTTTGATGGTGCCTTCTCGCTGCAAAGCGCCCGGCTGGCGTTGTACTCATCGCGCCCACGGAGAGCACCTCAAATCGTCATCGGATGCACTTCCCAAGAGAGCAAGCGACAAACAACCTTTGCGAATATGAAGGTTTGCTTGCGGCCTCGGGATTGCGGCGAACTTGGGATCAAGTTGATTGTCTTGGGGAGATTCTCGGTTGGTGGTCGGCAAGTTAACAAGAGTTATCGAGCCCTTTGATGGAAGCTTATGTAGATGAGGTGAGGAAGCTTGAGGAGCACTTTGAAGGCCTGCAGATGGAGCACATTCGAGGGCTCGAGAATGAAATCGCAGATGGCCTTTCGAAGTGTGCTTCTATGAAGTTACACATGGAACCGGGGACCTTCTTGCTCAAGCTGACTCAGCCATCCGTCACACCATCAATTGGGCAGTCAAGAAAAAGAAAGTTGGCCTCCGGCGACTACTGCCGGCGGATCTCCCTGAGACCGCCGCCAAAGTCCCCAAGGTCAGCGGTCGGGGCCAGAGAACAGTTTGCTCCTGCCGGTCCTCAGTTGTCTCGATCGAAGCAAGTGTTCCCGACAAGCTTTGCCCGACAAGCTTGCGGGGGACCTCCAACTCGTGCGAGCCAAAGACCTTTGCCGTAGAAGCGAGGTTCTGCGGCGGCCCTCATGCCTTTAGTCCTTGCCGTCGAGCCCCAAGCTCCGGCATGGGCGCAGCAGATCGTCCGTTTCACTGCAAGCGGAGAACTTCCGGCGACCACGAAGAGATAGAAAGGGTAACCAGAGACAGTCAAGTATGTACCGGTTCGTGGACAACGAAGCTATGCGAAGACTCAATGGTGTCGATTGAAGTGCATCTCCGGGAAGGCGGACAAAGCTGTTGGCGAAGATACGGAGGCATCTGCGGCCACCACATTGGCGCAAAAGCGCTTGCGGAAAGCTTTCCGGCAAGGGTTCTTTGGCAAAAGCCCTCCAGATGCAAGCGCACTAGTAACCAAGTGTGAAGCGTGCGAGTTCCATGCAAAGCAAATCCATCGGCCAGCTCAAGCTCTCCAAACCATCCCTTTATCACGGCCTTTCTCGGTGCAGGGGCTCGATATCCTCGGCCCTTTCCCCGTCTGTCGGGGCTTTGAGTACTTATGCGTGGCAATCGACAAGTTCACAAAGTGGCGAAGTGGAGCCGGTGAAAGGTGACAACCTGATCGGCGGTCAAGTTCTTCAAATCGATTGTGTGCGTTTGGGATCCCTAACGGATCATCACCGACAACGGTACACAATTCCTAACCGCACCTTCATGCAATCGTCCAAGACCTTGGCGCCAAGGTCTGTTTAAGCCATTGCTCACCCAGGAGTAGCGGTCAAGCGAGAAAAGGGCCAATGCTGAAGTGTTGCGCGGACTCAAAACAAGAACTTTCGACGAAGCTGCGCAAAGTCGGAAGAAATTGGATAGAGGAGCTGCGGCGGTTCTTTGGTCGTCGAGCGACACCGTCGAGCCACCGGACAGACACCCTTTGCTCTAATCTATGGAAGCGAAGCAGTTCTCCCCACGGAACTTCGTATCACGGATCCCCTCGAGTGCTCGCTTATGATGAGCTTGAGCAAAACAGCTGTGGCAAGATGGCGCATTGCTCCTCGAGGAGGGCGTCTCGAGCTCTTGTCTGAGCTGCTCGATACCAGCAAGCCTTGCGCCGCTTCCATAACCGCAAGGTCAAAGCCGAGTCTCGAGGAAAGCGACCTTGTTCTTGGCGTGTTCAGTCCGCCAAGAATTCCAACAAGTTGGCCTTGAAGTGGGAAGGCCCTTATCGGGTGAGACAAGTCCACGAGGCCGCGCTTGTCGGCTTTCGAGACGAAGAAAACTTGCCGTGGTAACTCTGGAACATAGAGCATCTTCATAAGTTTTACCCGTAAAGTAGCGGTTGCCGTGATCCGCTCGGCAACCACCTTTTATACAAAAAGCTTTGCCGCGATTGCATGTAACCCTTTGTACAAAGCGAGGCGCGGACCCCGTGCAGCAATAAAGTTTCCATGTCTTGCGTTATTGCCTTTTCCCATGCTCTTCTTTGCTATTTGCATGAGTTATTTGGCATCTTTGAGCGACCAGCGTATCCGGCCAAGCAATAGCGCGCGAAAGGCCATATCTTTTTCCTTCTCCTTTTTCCTTGTCTCTTAACAAAAAACTTTCCTCGTGCACAAGTTTGCGGGAGGGAAGGAAGTGGAGGATAATTCAAGGAAGAAAGCTTGCGGAGAGCAGCTCAAAGTTTTAAATTTTAAGTTACCTTCCTTGAACAACCACGCTTAAGTATGGAAAACTTGTGCTCGGAGGAACCTACCCGTGGTAGCAGCGCTCTCATCTGTTTTTCGAGCATGCTCAGCGATTTAAGTGAGCGCGACAAAGTGTTGCGCCCTTGTCTCGTTTCGAGCCCGCTCGGCAAGCTAGGTGCGTCGCGGCAAGCCATGGCGAGTTGCTTGCGGTGAAGTCCTTGGCTTGCGAGGCTGCTGAGTTTGACACTCAGCACTTTCATGACAAGGGCTCCTTGCGGCAAAAACTCCTAGGAGCATAAAGTTAAAGCGTCTGCGAAGTTGAGGATCAAGGCAAGGGAATGACAACTGCGTCTGCTGATCAGAATAAGGTAATATCTTACAAAAGAGTAACTTGTCGCGATGACTAATAAGTTCATAGCGACACATGCGACAACAAAAGGAAATAAAGATAAAACAGGCCTAATCTCGCGGTGCGCCCTCCATCACAGGGATCTTGTTCACCTTAGGCGATGATGTGGGTGAACTGCTCCTTCAAAACCTCCATATCGCGTCGGCCGGCAAGCTGCGAAGGGCGTTGGAGAGGTTTATACGGGGTTGCGGTATCACGATCTTCGTCGACCGCGCTCCATGGTTCCCACGCATAGCTGGCGCGCCTCCTCGGCGAGCTGCGTGAGATCTTCTCCTTGATTTCTTGAGAGCTGGCGCGACCCCGAAGAAGAGGCGAGCTTGGCGGCTGTGGCGAGTTTGGATCCGGGAGTAGATGAGATGCTCCGGCTTGAGCTCCAGCGCTGGTCAATGGCGGGCCTTGGAAGACACCAAGTCTTGGTCCATATCTCAACAATCGGCGGAAATCCTCAGCCACTTTGTTGGCGCCCGACCACTAAGGATCGCTCCTCCGGAGCTCTTCCTTGACTTGGTTTCTGGGCGAGCAGCGTCGGCGGAGTCCTTGGTATGAAACTTTACGCTCAAGATCCTCGGCGGAATCCTTGGCGGCCTTCAGCTCGTCGCCCTTCTCAACAAGAGCAGCGCTGGAGCTCGAGTTGGTGTGGGTGTATTTCTCGCGCTCCGTGATGGCCTGGCGATCTTCTCGAGTCCACCTTCAACAGCTCCTCCGATTCGCGCGACCTTGGCGGCAAAGATCTTCTTTAAGCGGTCTCCGCGGCCGCCCATGGCGTCTTCGCTTCCTTCAATTCCCGCCAAGGCTTGCTCCCGAGCAGCAAGGTCTTCTTAAATGGGCGTCGAGGCAACCTTTAGCTGGTTGAGCTCTCCCTCTCGTCGGGACAGCTCTACTCCGGCGAGCCGTTGCTGCTCTTGACCTCGGCTTTCTCCGGCAGCCACTCTTCATCTGCCCGGCGAGCTGCTCGCTTCTCCGCCACCTCGCGGAGAGCAGCTTGATTAGCGGCAGCTCCGGCCTTCTCCATCTCCTCGGCCTTGGCGGCAAGGGCCTCCGGAAGCGAGCCGCTGTCTGGCCCGGTAAGGGCGAGGCTGGTGAAGCAGCTTCTCCTCATCGAGCCCGCCCGCTCCCGCCCGAGCCCTCGGCGACCTTCAAACCCGCGGGCGGGATCTCCCGTCGAAGGTCTCGCCCTCGCGGGAGCCAGCGACGAACCCCACGGCATCTGGATGAAAAGCGCCGTTGGGGCTTCAAGTAATGCCGGGCCGTTCTTCTCCGGCGGAAGGTCGGCGACGGCGCGGGCGCTTAGCGCTCCGCAGCCTCCGGGCGATGGTGCGGTTGCCGTCCCCCTCTCCGGCAGCTGCGTCTGCGGCGAGGCGAGTCTGGCGCGTGTGGCTCGGCGGCTCCGCTGCGTCCTCGGCAACAGGGGGCATCGTCGCCGCCACCTTACGTCCTCCTCCTCCTCAGCAGCGACCTCCGTCTCCATCCGCTCGGGGAGGAGGAGGATCTAGAAAGAAAGAAAAAAGCAAAAGCAGTTCAAGCAACTATCCAAAAAAAAAAAAAAGAAGGGCAACACCGAGAAGACAAAATTCTTGAACTTACCTTGGTGGGCGTATTCAGCGGCGGGCTCTCTTGCGGGGAACCATCCCTTGCAGATGCTTGCCCCGTCAGAACTACTCGCCCTTAGCGAGATACCGCCCTTGGCGAAACAGCTCTCCTTGCAGGGAATCCGGCCTTGGCGGGGATGGAGGGACTGCCTGCTCCTCGAGGGCGACCTCCGGACGCTCCTGTCGCTGCGGCTCCATCCCTGCGCGAGTCAAGACAAACACATCAAGATATTGGGGCAAGATGAAGCTGTCAGATGTGCCCGGCAAGCGAAGGTGCGGGACCCAGACTTACGCTGGGGGCTGCACTGGGGGCTGCTCCTCGGGACAGCGCTCGGGTCCGGCAAGCTTGGGTTCGGCGCATCCCCGGCCTCCTCGTGGGCGAGTCGTCCATAACCTCGACCACGGGCACCTTGGCTCTCTTCGCCGCCCTTTCGGTCAAGGTCTGAAGTCAACACAAAAAACAAGATTAGCATCAACAATGATCAAAGCGAAATTTAAGAAGATGAAGGTCGTGGGTACTCACTCCTGTTCCTCCTCGTCGTCTTCGCTCAAAGCGGAGAATCATCTGCACCTGAAGTGCGGCTGGTCTTGAGGCGGGAGGCAGAAGCCCTCTCGGGCGCTTGGCGGTCCTCGGGCACAGGGGCTGCGAACCCGGCCTGTGGCGGCGAGGCCGAGAAGTGGCCGAACCGCCGCCCGCTCGAAAGGCCCTGACCGCTCGGCGCCGACTTATGGGCGCCTTTGCTTGTAGGCTGCCAGCGGGTCGCCTCCGCCACATCTGCAGCGCCCGGTCGCCCCAGTAGCCTCGACTCCCAGGAAGCTTGCGCTGCCAGCGGTAGCGATTGCCGGAGGCTTCGCGTACTCACCTCCGCGCCAGCCTTGCGGAGGCGTTTCAGCGGAGAACGCTGGGCTCGCCCGGGAGGGAGGTTTCGGCAGCGAGGAGGCGTCGTCGTCATAGAAAATCCGTGGACCCCCGGCATCATCGGCGACCGCGGCGTTCTCCTCCTCCTCCTGCCCGGCTGGCTCGTCCGGCCCGGTGCCTGCGCTGCGACCCCTTTACCTTTGGCGCCCCGCTCCCTCCGGCGCCTCTGCTCCCTCCGGCGCGCCCGCTTACGCGATTTCAGCCACGATTCCATGGATCGGAGTGCCTCAAAGAAGGACCCGGCAAGCGTGCCGGGAGGAAATCGCAGCAATCTGCGGATCTCCGCCGCCTCGGCTTGATAGGACTCCTCCGCAGCCTCCGCCTCCTCGGGCGTACAACGAATTTTCCTGCGCTGCGAGGCTGCGGCCTGGCCTCTTGACCCGAGAGGCTATGTCGCTGACTCTGGTCCGTGGTGTCCCGTGTCAGCCCGGATCTCGTCCTTGTTTTCGCCACCTCCTCAAGGGTGTCGAAGAAGTTGATGACATCGATGGCTCGAGGCGGAATCCATGCCGCTCCGCGCCCGTCACGAGTCACCTGCGGGCATCATGGCGAGGCGATCGAGCTACGTTGTTGCAAGGGGCACCACTCCCGGGGAAGCCTGAACCACTCCGGATGGGCGGGTCGTATTTGAAGCTCCGGACCATCCCCTCGGCTCAGCGTCGTGAAGTTGAAGTTCAGCCCGGTCGCAGCCTCATTATATCCCCTCGCCGCCATACTCCCGAACGGCCTTTTCCTGTCTTGGAGAGAAGCGTCTGCGGCGGAGAATCTGCGCCTACGCTGCAATGGACAGCCCAGCGTGTCGGAGCGAAGGATCCGGATAAAGAACTGACGTCGAGCTGCGTCGTCAGAGTCAGCTCGCTCCAATCTGCGCGCTCAATGTGCGTGGTCGCTGGCGCCTTGATGAAGACTGCGGCTCGTCCTCGGCGATCCAGCACCAGTCCGCGCGCCCTCTTCCCACTTGATCACGGAGCTCCCGGCAAATCTGACCTCTTGAGTTGAGACGGAAAACCCAAGAAATCCCTCCGGAAAGGGGGCGGCCTCTGCTCTCGGAGTAAAGAAATGCAAACGAGCTACATTTGGGTGTATCCCTACGAAGTTTTCACACATATGTGCGAAAACCGCCATAGTGAGGACGGCATTGGGGGTGAAATCGAGAAGGTGGAAGCCATATGTGTTCATGATATCACAGAAAAATTCGAGAAAAGGAGGACAAAGACGCGATGGAAGAAAGGCTGCGAAGAAATAGTACCCGCCGGGATAGCTGTCCATGGTGGCGGCGGATGAGCAGCGGTCGAGTGCGGCGAGGTTCTCTTGGACGAACAAAAGTACTTGCCCCAAAGTTCTTCCACGCCGAGCAGCGGCGGAAGGCAGCGTTCTCCCTCCCGCATCTGGGCGAGCTCTTCCGCCTGCTCGGATCTCTCCTTCTTGGCCTTCTCCGCCTTCTCCTTCCCCTTTCTGGTCTTGAGGCCATGGCGGAGGCGGTGAGGAAGGAGGACGAGAATCTGGCCCATGCGCCCTTGAGCATAAAAAGCGGTGAGGAGATCTCGAGGCGGGCGCAAAGAAAGGTTTTCTGGCGGGGAAGAAGAAGCAATGGCGATGGAGGGAACCGCGCTGCTTCCTCTGTTTTATGGGGAAGTGGGGGGAGGCGTTCGCTCTTCTCATTAAGGGCGTGGGCACGACCTATCCTGACGCTTGTGATCGGCGCGTCTTCTGCTGCAGGAGGCGGCGGCAGGCGGAAGTGGAGTCGGCGCCGTGGGCCTCGCATGCCCGTGCCTTGTCTTGGGCCTGGCAACAGCGCTCGGCACCGTGTGTGGCCGAGCCGAGGCTCTGTCCGGTGTACTAAGGTAGGGGTACCTCGGTACCCCAACGTACTGCAGGCAGGCTGGAGGCTCCCGCAGCCGAGATCCACCAAGCTTGCCGGAGACTATCTCCGCTCCACACCGAGCCCGTCAAGAACAAAGTGCTCAGGACGAAGCTCAAGACCCGGCAGAGGAGCTTGCGGAAGGCCGCTCGAGGCTCAAGATTACATCGCTCATCAGACCCGGCGAGAGGAGCTGCGCCGGGAGACTAAAGATCGCACCATAGAAGACACGCCTCGGCGCTATCGCGTCCAGCGAGGCCGAGGGCGGCAAGTCATAGAGCCCGACAAGCTCCCAGGCCCGGCAAGATCAAGGCCCGGCAAGGTGCTTGCAGGGAGAGCCATGCTCGTGCCCACTCCAAGTCATCTGCCCACAGCGTCGCCTTCAGCTTTCTCGAGGCAGCGTGGCGGGTGGCTGGGCTGCATGGAGGTGCGGTGGCACTCCAGTGGTGGCTCCATCGCCCGTGGCAAGCGGAGGCGCAATGGCGGGAGCTTTTGGGGCGACGGCGACGGGCATTTAATGCTCTTGTCCCCCTCTGTCAAAAGTAGGTAGAATCCTTTGTTCAAGCCTTTGTAGCCTTTGCCTTGTTCCCCTGTTCAACTACCACCTCTTTTACATTTTACCCCTCTACCATCGTTGACACTGTCGGTGACCCTTGCCCTATAAAAGGAGGCCCATACTGCGTGGGGGTTACGATCATTCCTACTCTCGCGGGAGGTTCAGGATTGGCGCTCGCGTGAGTTCGAACCCTTGGCAGCTCTAGTGCCAGGGATTCGGCTGGTTTCATACACCACACCACCATTTGCTCGCATTCTGGAGCAAGATCAAATACAACACAATGCAGCAGTAGGGTTTTACGCGACCATCGCGGCCCGAAGCTGGGTAAAAGTCCCCCGCGTGCATCGCCTCGATCTGCTCTCCGTGCACCCTCCGCCCTCGTACCGAACACACGAAGGGGCCCCGGCCCCATAGGTGCCGCGCCACCCATCGCCGCGCGACAGTTCCGAACCGTCGAACCCCTTCTACGTGCGCATGGGCCTCCCTTTTATAGTCTAAAGGGTCACCGGCGAGTAGCGGTGTAGGAAGGGGTAGAAAGGTAAGCGCGGGTTGGTACAACGATGACCAGAGTGTCCCCTACCTAACTCGTGGCCGGGGACAAGGGCATTTAATGCCGTCGGTCGCTAACAGTGCAACGAAACAACCGTTAGAGTGCGCCACCGATCGCCACAATGGCCTCCTTATCAGCTCAACGCCACCTCGCCTGACATGGCTGTGCGGCGCCTCTCCGTGCTCTGGGGCGGCCACAGGGGTGACACGTCGTTGGATGTCTGGAGTGCGGGTGGCAGCCTTGCAGCAAAGCGCCTTGCCTGACCCTTCTCTTATTCGCCCGGCAAACTTGCCAGCCGCCCGGGCCTTGCCGGGGGCCTTGAGCGTCGTGACAAGTTCCTGGAAGCGCCTTGGTTGGCCTTCCGGCAAGCTCCTCTTGCGGGGCCTTTGTCTTCTTAGTTGGTACTTTGTTCTTGAATGGCGATAATAGAAATGCGGAGGGTCTTGGCGGGCGCCCGGCAAGCCTTGCCAGCGAGTAACTGTGCCCGTGCACAAGTTCGAGGTACTAAGGTACCCTACTTTAATACACCAGCAAGGAGCCCCGGCACTGGGCCGCCTACGATGCCAAGCGTTGTTGGGCCAGGCCCAAAAGCAATCTGCAGACACCTTGGCCTGGGTCGACACAAAACCGGACTCCGTATCCACGCGCCCTTAAGCGACCGCATCAACCGCGGCGTCATGGGAGGCGTGGGTGGCGTGCACGATTTTCGAGGCGCCCTCCCCTGTGATCACGGGGTGGGGGCGAGGCCTTCTCACCCGTCGCCTCGGCTCTGCATCTTCGCCATGTGGCCCCCCATCAGTGTGAGGTCATTAGGCGGTGGAAGTGGGAAATCGAGCCGTCACGGGCGGAGGCAGCGGGTCGGCCCCAACTCCCTGCTCTCCCCGTGTTCTAATTGGCTGAGCGGGGCGGTCGAGCCCCCACCTTGCTCCTTAAAAAGTGGCAGAAGTGGAGCGCAAAAATCCCGCACTTCCTCATCTTCTCCTTCCTTCAACCATTACCCTTCCTCTCATCCGCCATGGAGGGGCCGGGACCCGGGTCCTTCATCGGTGGCGGCGAATCGCCGCCCGAGCAGCGCATCCCTCCTATCCAGCGCCCGTGGTGGCGAACCAGCCCCAAGGGGAGGGAGGCGAGCCGTGGCCGAGGTCGAGTCTTGGCAGGAAGAAGGCGGTCGAGGCGGCGCGTCGGCGTCGCCTCCGCCGGCGGTTCGTCTCTCCTCCGGCGGTCCACCACGGGGGCGATCCTTGGGAGTTCTTCGTCAAGCCTCGCCGGAGCACCTCGCGTCGTCGTCTCGACTTCGGCTCCTTTGCTAGCGCGATGGGCGGACCCGCCAGATGCTGGAATTGCGCGCGAGGGCTGTGGGATCGATGTACGCGAGTTAGTGTCGTATCGGCCCCGGCGTGATGTATTTTGATCAAAGGTGGAAGGCGTTGCCGTATCCACAGCACAGCGGCGGGGTTCACCCTCCATTTTAAGTTAATGGAGGCGACCTTCTCGCCGTCAAGGTCTTCGAGGACTCGGCACCCGGCGAGATGCTGCGTGGACAGCTCCTCGATGCGAAGACTCCTCCTCGGCGAGTAGACGAGGAGGGCGGCAGCGACAGCGAGGCAACAGGTCCGACTAGTCGTCGGGCATCGCTTCAGCGCCACGGCGACCCGATCATCGGGTTGCCGGCCTTACAACTCCGGGTCGTCTCCTTGGCGGCTGGCGTGGGAGGCTGCGAAGAGGAAGAGGGAGTGGCGGCAAGGCCGTCAAGTCGAATCTGGGCGTGGTGCCCTCGGCAATCTTGGCGTCTGCCGCCCGTCTTGAGCTACGCTTCCGGCGCCTCCGCCTCCGCCAAACCAGGCGGCCGGGATGTTCTCTTGGTGTCTTCGGCACCCGTAGCTCACCTAGGTGCCTTTTGCCCTTCTCGGCAAGCTTCTCTTGCAGGGGCCTCCTTGACCTACCTCTGAAGAGAGAAAGCGGAGAGGATTACGGGCATCTTATCTTTTCAATTAGTAAGCTTTCGGACCTTAGCTGCATTTAAAACTTGTAATCCTCTCTTTCATGTTTTCATCCTCTATGGACTTATCTTTGGAATGGGATGTTTTTAATGAAAAGAGGGAATGCTTGCGGGTTATATCCTTTACTTGATTACATTGCCTTGTATGCTTCCTCCCCTCGCTATGAGGGAATTTGCGGCGCAAAGCACACTTGCTTGAGTCTGAACATCAGCAGCCATTGGCCAGTCTTGTCTCGACAAAAAACCTTGTCGAATCCGATTGCAGCACACTTGTATTGTTGGCGGACTCGAAAACAAATCAAGGCGCAACTTGACGCGAGTCGATTCCTCCGCGCATAGGTTTTCCATACAAGGCACGCTCGTTCGAGGACGCGGCCTCGCATTCCGCAGTCCATAAGAGGATGCATGATGAGGGATGAAAAGCTTATCTGATATCATAGCCCCCAGCGACTCTGGCTTGCCGGGGGTGAATCTTGGTATTTGCAGCCCCCGGCAACTCTGGCTCGCCGAGACACAGGTGTCGGTGCGCCTTTCTTGTTCTTGTCGCCGACGTCGCAGCCTCGGGGACCACGGCTTGCATGAAGGAATCTTGGTACTCGCAGCCCCGTAGCGCTGTTTGCGGGCCCAGTGCGAGTGCACCCATACATTCCTTCCTTGTCGCTGTTATTTTAGTCATGAGAATAACTTAGACAGCGCCGCAACAAGTTACTTTTTGCAACGTAACTTCATGTTGGGCAATGCAATGCTATGTTTAGCCCTTTGTATGTTTATACTCTACACTTTTAGGGGACTTGCGGTGCATACACGCTTCTGAGTCACGGAACATCGGCAGCCATTGGCGGTGTTGCCTCCGACAAGAAACCTCGTCGGGCTAGTTGCGGTAGCGCTTTCATTGTTGAGCGGACTCGAAAACAAATCAAGGGTGCAACTTAGCCGCAGTCGGCTCCTCGCGCACAAGTTTCTCATACAAAGGGCGTCCCGGCAAGGTTTGCTCGTTACATCCTTTACCCATCACATCCCTTGTATGTTTTACCCCTCGCTTCGGGAAAACTTGCGGCGCTAACACACTTGCTGAGTCGGAACATCAGCATCGGCTGGCGGTCTTGTCTCCGACAAGAAACCTTGTCGGAGCGATTGCAGCGATGCTTTCATTGTTGGCGGACTCGAAACAAAGCAAAGCGCAACTTAACCACGAGTTGGTTCCTCCAGCGCCTGAGTTTTTCCATACAAGGCATGAGCGTTCAAGGAATATAACATAAAAATTTAAAACTGAAAGTGCTCACGTACTCAAACTTGTGCAACTTAGCTTTTTTAGTCTTCAGCGCTCGGCAAAGCCGCACTTCTCCCTGATTCCCTCCCTTGTGCGTTTTCACCCTCACGCTTCGAGGGGACCCGCGGTGCAAACACACTTCTGAGTGTGGAACATGACAGCCAGCATTGGTGTTGCCTTGGCGGGAAAAACTTGTCGGGCTAGTTGCGATGCGCTTTCATCGTTGGCGGACTCAAAACAGATCAAAGGCGCAACTTAGCCACGATTGACCCCTTTGCTTGAGTTTTCCATACAAAGTACGGTCTTTCAAGAATATGACTCAAAAGTTTGAAATCGGCTGCTCTTTTTGCTCTCTTGGCGGTGGGGAGCTCGATGGCGCAGCGTCCTCAGCGGGCGGCGCAGCACTCCGGAGAGGTGCGCTTGCCGGAGTAGGCACCAGAGCTATTCTTGCCGGGTTTAGTCTTTGGTAGAACTGCCTTTGCCTTCTTGCACTTGCCGGTGGAGCTCGATGGTGCGCCCTCGACGGCAGCGCAGCACTCCGAAGAGGTGCGCTTGCCGGAGTGGGCATCAGAGCTGCACTCGCCAGACTTGGTCTTCTTCTTCCCGGGAGCTTCGGCGAAAGTGGCTTCGCGCTCAAGCTAGCAGCTGCTTGCTTCCGGTAGATCTTGTCGGTCTTGAGATAAGTGCGTCCTTCTTGTCGCCTTGGACAGAAATGACACTTATCGGACCAGGCATCTTGAGCACATTGTAGGCGTAGTGAGAGGCTGCCGTGAACTGGGCAAGCGCTAGTCGGCCGAGTATCCCATTGTAGGGCAATGGGATATCAGCAACATCGAATGTGACTTTCTCTGTCCTGAAATTCAGCTCGCTGCCAAACGTCACTGGCAGTGTGATCTTCCCCTTCGGCTTGCTCCTTCCCGGATTTATTCCTTGAAAGGTACCAGTCTCTTCGAGCTCGCTGTCGGGGATCTGGAGTTTCTTGAGCACTGCGGAGGAGATCAGATTCAAGCCGGCCCCGCAGTCAACCAGCATCTTCATGACCTTGAGGTTGCGGATTGTTGGTGAGACCAACATCGGCAAGCACCCGACCGCAGTGATGCGATCAGGGTGATCCTCAACATCGAAGATGATGGGCGTGCTGGACCACTTCAGAGGCTTGCGTGACTCGACGGACGGCTCTGCTGGGTTTACTTCTCGCACCCACTGCTTGAGTTGGCAGTGCGAGGTGTGCAGAGAGGCACCACCATCGATGCACAACACCTCCGTTGCCTCCTGAAACTCTTGGTCATCAGTCTCATCTTCCTCCATCTCATCATCCTCATCTTCCTTTTCGTCCTTGTCGCGGCCACGGGGAGGCCTGTCTCCTTGCCGCGGCTTGGCCTTGCCGCGGTGCCCTCCCCGGGCGGGAAGCTTCTTGCCGGATCCTCCGCCACCTCCCTGGGCTATCTCCTTGTCGCGGTGCTCGTACTCAGCTTTCTGTAGCTCCGCCATCTGCTCAACTTTCTTGCAAGTTTGGAGGTCATGGCCCTTGGTGCGGTGAATCTTGCAATACCGCTTGCCGGAGCCATCCTGCTTGTCGGCGGCTACCACAGCCTCGCCGGAGTCATCAGCTTTGGCCTTGTCGGAGCCGCCTCCGTTGCCGGAATGCTCGACAGCTAGTACATCCTTAGCCTTTCTTTTTCTGTTATTCCGCCTCCGGTTTTTCCTCGCCGGGGCGGCATCCTCACCGCCGATACTTACTTCCTGCAGTCTCTCGGGATTTTCCTCCCCACCTCGGCGGCACACTTGTCGGCGAGCATAGAGCTCACGACATCTTCGATCTTGCACATCGCCATCTCCTCCCTCATCCTGCGATTCGCGCGTTCGATGGAACGCACCGATAAGCTGCGGCAGGGTGGACGTCTAGGATGTTGCGCCGCACCTGGCTGAATCTCTCAGATGTACTTGCGCAGGGCTCTCCTCCTTCGACGCGGCGGATGCGAATCGCTCTCCTGCCATGGGGTTTGTGGCGCTGTGAAGGCGCCGACAAACTGATGGCACAGGTCCGCCCATGAAGAGATGGAGCCGTCCGGCAAGTGCATGAGCCCAGATCTGACGTTGGGCTTAAGTACCAGCGGGAAGTAGTTGGCGAGGATCTTCTCGTCGCGCCCTCCGCGGCCTCGCACCGCGATGGTGTAGATCTTTGAGGAACTCCGACGGATGTATCCTGCCATCGCATTTCTCGCACGCGTCGGGCTTGAAGTTCTTGGTTCGGGCCCACTTTGGACTTGCCGCAGCTCACGGGTTAACGCAGGCAACCTGCCGCGTCTGACAAGTCGCTGTTTCCCGGGCGCATGCATATCGACAGTGGGCCCAGCGCTGGTCGATTGACGTCGCGCTTCCCTTCGCGCCGATGCGAAAAGCGAAGGCGTCTTCGTGCCATCGTTCTTGGAGAACATGGCGTTGATCGTGGCGGGTTCGCGGGTCCGACGACGCGGTGGAGTCGGCGTCGGGGTTGGCCCGGCGAGCCGGCGATCTTGGCCTTCGGGGCTGGGAGTGCACGGAGGTGGCACCCCCAGCGGTCTTGTCGGCATCGGCTTGCGCCTGGGCGTCTTGCCGGGGCTTCGATGCGCTCGGTTGTCGGGGCTTGTCGCCGTTGGCGAAGCCGATGAGGCTGTAAATGGTCATCCTCCAGTCGTCAATTTTGTGTGGCGCCGGAGGATAATCTAGAAGCAGCTGGGCTCGGGCCAGCGCTTCCTCTGCAGTCTTGGGTGGTGGTGGCGACGAGCGGCGCGAGGAGCGGGATGTGCTCGGACTCCCAACTGGATTGGAAGGAGCAACACCCCGTCCGGGCGACCGCACCTCACTCGCGCCAGCATGCTAGCGTGCATGCTGGTCTCGAACGTCTCGCGACCCACCAGCTTGGCCTTGCTCCAATGCGAGCACGGTGCTAGGAGCACCGGGGCGTTGTCGACCTTGCACCTCCTGGGAAGGGTGTGGTGCCTGCACGGTCACCAACGCTTGCGGGGCCTTGTTTTTGGACCTGGTGACGACGTGAGTTCCACTGTCGGCGCCCGCTCCTCCGCCGGCGTCCACTCCACCGCCCGCTTGCTCCGGCGGTGGTGGTAGAATCGATGTAGACGGAGCGGCCACCTCCGAAGGCTTCTTCTTTGCTGGCATGTTGATGAAGGCGTTGATGTAGCGCGCGCGGAGACCGGATCAGATGCTCACGACCTCGACGCAACCCCTACCTGGCGCGCCAAAGATGTCGGGGCGTCTCTCTGTGGCCACGAGCACCTATGGGGTAGGGGGCCCCTTCTAGTCCGGCAAGGGAGCGGAGGGCGTGCGCAGAGCAGATCGAGGTCGAGCGCGCGGGGGAGACGGGCGATTTTTTACCCAGCTTCGGAGCTCTCCGGAGAGATAAAACTCCTACTGCTGCTTTGTGTTTATTCTTGCTCGAGAGCCCGAGCGTATAGTGGTGTTGGATCTACGAACTACGGAACCCCAGTGTGGAAAAGTTCCGAAACGCCGAACCCCTTCTACGTGCGCATGGGCCTCCCTTTTATAGTCTAAGGGGGTCACCGACAGGTGGCAGTGTAGGAAGGGGGTAGAAAGGTAAAAACGCAGGTTGGTACAATAGTGACCAACAGTGTCCCCTACCTAACTCTGACGACAGGGGACAAGGGCATTTAATGCCCGTCCGTCATGCCAACAAGGCAAACGAACGATCGTTAGGTGCGCCACCGATTGCCACGATGGCCTCCTTGTCAGCTCCGCTTACCACCTCGCACAGCATGGCTATGCAGCGCCTCGCCACGTGCTCCTGGGACGGCCCTGGGGTGACACGTCGTTGGATGTGCTGGAGTGCAGGGTGGCAGCCTTGCCGCGGCCCTTCTCTTGTTGCGCCGGCAAGCTTGCGGCGCCGCCGGCCTTGCCGGACGCCTGGGCATCGCGGCAAGTTCCTCTGGAGCGCCTTGGTTGGCCTTCCCGGCAAGCTCCTCTTGCCGGGGCCTTTGTCTTCTTAGTTGGTACTTTGTTCTTGAATGGCAGTAATAGGAAATGACGGAGGGTCTTGGCGGGCGCCTAAGCAAGCCTTGCCAGCTGGCGCCAGCGATGCCCTGCAGACAAGTTCGGGGTACTAAGGTACCCCTACTTTAGTACACCGACAGCGGCGCCGAAGGAAGAGTTCGAAGACGAGGCGGCAGGACATCAATACGCGACGAAGGCATCGGTGCCTGCGTACTCCGACTTGACGGCCTTGCCGCCCGCCCTCTTCCTCTTCCGCAGCCTCCCCACGCCAAATACCAAGGAGGCGACCCCGAGAAGTTCAAGGAGCCGGTGACACGGATGATGGGGTCGCAGGTGCCACCCGGAGCGGCGCCCGACACATAGTCGGACCCGACATCCTGCCGCCCACTACCCTCGTCGTCGCTGCCGATGTCCTCCTCGTCACCCTCGCTCGAGGAGGAATCTTCATCGTTGGAGGAGCTCTCCACGCAACACCTCACACGAGTCCCGAAGTTCCCGAAGATCTTGACGGAGAGAAGGCCACCCTCCATTAATTTGAAATGGAGAGTGAGCCCCTCCGTCAAGCTATGGACGCGGGCGAAAGTCTTCCACCCTCGGTAGAGGTACATGACGTGAGGGGCGGGGAACTCGACATCGGCCCATGTGTCGCTGTTCCAACGACCCCTCATATGCAGCCGCAACGCCTGCGGTAGATCCAGCTCCATCTCCAACGCAAACGGAGTCGGGAGGCGAAGACGACGCGCGGTAGCTGGCGCAGCCTGATGAAGAACTCGCGAGGGTTGTCCCCGACATGGCCCTCCGCTGGAGGGGGGGCCACTGGCAAAGGCGAAGCCGATCTGCCGCCCCGTCCTCCTCTCCCTCGAGCACCACGGCGGCCTCAACCTCGCCCCTCCCCTCCCTCTAATAGGTGGCTTCGCCGCCGCGGGCTCTGGAGGAGGAGCGATGCGTTGTCGAGCCGAGACCCTCACCGCCACCGATGAAGCGTCGCCACGCCCCCTCGCCTTGGCAGAAGAAAGAAGGAAGCAGGAATGGGAAGAGGCCGATGGCGAAGGGATGAGAGGCACAGTTCCTCCCGCTCCCCTCTTTATAAAGTGGCGGGTGAGGGAGTCCTGGACTAGGGGGTGTCCGGATAGCCGAACTATCATCATTGGCCGGACTCCAAGACTATGAAGATACAAGATTGAAGACTTCTTCCCGTGTCCGGATGGGACTTCCCTTGGCGTGGAAGGCAAGCTTGGCGATACGGATATGTAGAACTCCTACCATTGTAACCGACTCTGTGTAACCCTAGCCCTCTCCAGTGTCTATATAAACCGGAGGGTTTTAGTCCGTAGGATGAACAACAATCATACCATAGGCTAGCTTCAGGGATTAGCCTCCTTGATATCGTGGTAGATCTACTCTTGTACTACCCATATCATCGATATTCATCAAGCAGGAGTAGGGTTTTACCTCCACCGAGAGGGCCCGAACCTGGGTAAAAACATTGTGTCCCTTGTCTCCTGTTACCATCCGCCTAGACGCACAGTTCGGGACCCCCTACCTGAGATCCGCCGGTTTTCACACCGATATTGGTGCTTTCATTGAGAGTTCCTCTGTGCCATCGCCATCAGGAAGGATGCCTCGTCCCTTCTTTAGAGACGGCACCATTGCTAAAGGAGCTTTGGCCATCGGCCAAACTATCCGGCTAGGCGGTTTTCTTATAAC
Organism: Aegilops speltoides; assembly: GCA_021437245.1. Lineage (NCBI taxonomy): Eukaryota > Viridiplantae > Streptophyta > Magnoliopsida > Poales > Poaceae > Aegilops > Aegilops speltoides. Next base: position 113,019,158 of record CM038144.1, on the reverse strand, counting down.
CGCCTGTTTGGCCGCGCCGACGATGACCTCTCGGGTCATCAAAAGTGATCTTCACGTCAACTCGGAACTCGCTGAGCAGCTAGATCCGATGGAGCTCTCTTCATTAAACGAGCTCTTGGATCGCATCGCCGCCCTAGGAGTCGATAGAGACTACGATCAGATTGGGCCTAAAACCGATCTGACAGAGATCAACTCTCCCCTGGCTACCCACCACGTCGCTATGGTGGAGGAACAGCACGGCAACTCTTTTTCTACATTAAGGAGAAGCTATGTCCAAATTCCCGACCCCTCCAGGCCAGATTCCCGCGGAGGGACGAACGTCGGTCAAGTCCTGAACCTAAAGTCAGGCAGCGGGCTGGATTTGTTGGACAACATCCAACAACCCAAGATTCCAAGTTCGGAAACTTTTCGGCCCTTGAGTCTTAGATTGGACGGGGTTCTGAATTTAATTCCACCCGCCCACCCAAACACAAGCGATCTATCCCTAATCCGGCATGAGCCCGCAGAAATAGTACACCATTACTGGGCCAGATTCCTCCTGGTTACGGACAGGATAAAGGACTGCCGCGAGGAAGATGCAATCTCACTTTTCTGCAATAATTGCACGAACAAGGGAATCATAAACGCCATAAGTCGTCATGAAATTATACGCTTCGCCGACTTAGCGTCCATAGCATGAAAGTAATGTGCGATGGAGAGCGTCTGGAAAACCGAAACCAAATTTTGGGATAATCTGGCTCCAAATACAACCCTAGTCCGAAATAAAAGGTGCATCATCGCCAGGCACCCGGGTTAAATACCAAAAAGCAAAAACCCCCTAAAGGGCACCGAACCGTACTGGAGGGATGGCTCAGTGGACCCTGCAAAATTCATAGTACAGAGGGCGCCACTCCAACTCATAGCCTTCGAGAATGTTGGATACTGTGGCACGTGGCCAAAAGTGGCGAGGAGCTTCTTGCTCCAGAGAACCAGCCCAGCAGCACCAGTACGGTATAAACAGTCTTCGAGACTTTCGCATAAAATAATATGCGGAAACGAACACTCCGCAGCCTTGCCGAAGTCTACCAAGTAGCAACAATAAACCCAGGGAGTGACACGGCTATTACCATTAATACCAGCGACGAACCTAAATTCCGAACAGCCCGAGCACCAGCCGCATTGGTCCTCAGTCCAATAGTGGACGGCTTTCGCCTTACTAAGGAAACCCTTCGAAAAATGGAAATAGAGTGGAGCCGCATTGAGCGAAGCAGCACAACCTTCAGAGGAATAATCCCTAGTCGGGAAGCATGCTGCACAGGAAAAATCACACTGGATGTGGTTTTCGGCTCGCCGGACAATTACAGGTCCGAGGAGGTCACGTTCCAAGTGGCCCCGTTCAGCAGCGGATATCATGCCTTATTACGGCGAGAGGCATTTACAATTTTTCAAGCTATACCCCATTACGGGTACATGAAGCTCAAAATGCCCGGGCCCAACGGAATCATCACCCTCGCTAGTGATCCGGACATAGCACTCCGCACCGAAAATAAGACAGCCGCACTAGCCCTCGAGGCACTATCCGAAGCCCTAGCAGCCGAGGAACTTACTGCGCTGCGCTCCACGGTGACAGGGACGATGTGATACTCGATAAGAGATCAAAGTCCACCTCTTTTAAACCAGCGGACGAAATAGTTAAATTACAAGTCCATCCAACGGACCCTACAAAGACGGCCTCCATTGGGGCACAGCTAAACCCTGATGTAGACGCCGCACTACGAGAATTCCTACGGGAAAACTGGGACATTTTTGCCTGGCACCCTTCAGACATGCCAGGAATTCCACGACAGCTGGCCGAGCACAGCCTAAATATCCTAAAAGGATTCAAGCCAGTCAAACAAGCTCTTCGGCGATTTTCCGAACCCAAGAGACAGGCAATGGGACAGGAGCTAGCCAAACTATTGGAAGCTGGATTCAACAGAGATATAAAACATCCGGACTGGCTAGCAAACCTGGTAATGGTACCAAAGAAGGACAAATCCTGGCGCCTGTGTGTCGATTTCAAGGACCTTAAAAAGGCTTGCCCAAAGGATCCCTTCCCCCTTCCCCGCATCGATCAAATTATCGATGCTACCGGAGGGGACGATTTATTGTGCTTCCTCAATGCATACTCCGACTACCATCAAATCAAGATGGCGGAGCCAGACCAAGACGCAACGGCATTCATTACTCCATACGGACCATTCTACTTCAACACAATGCCCTTCGGGCTCAAAAACTCCGGCGCAACATATCAGCGCATGATTCATACATGTCTAGCAAACCAGATCGGCAAAACAGTGGAGGCATACGTAGACGATGTGGTCGTCAAATCAAGGCACGTCGAAACTCTAGTAGACGACTTGAGGCTCACATTCGACAATCTCTGAGCATATGACATTAAGCTCAACCCGGAAAAATGCGTTTTTGGCGTACCAGCCGGAAAGCTCTTGGGCTTCATTGTATCTGGTAGAGGAATTGAAGCAAACCCAGCCAAGATCCGAGCTCTGTCACAATTGGATATCCCAAAAGACCTCAAGCAAATACAAAAATTGACTGGATGCGTGGCGGCTCTAAGCCGCTTCATCTTCCCCTTAGGAGAAAAGGCATTACCCCTTTATCGCGTCCTCCGGCGCACCGAACACTTCGAGTGGACGGATGCCGCCACGGCCGGACTCGAAGAAATCAAAGCCATATTGGCAACAAATCCGGTCCTGGCCGCGCCCAACTTGGGCAAACCAATGTTATTATACATCGTGGCAACACATCAAGTTGTAAGGGCGGTGCTGGTCGTCGAATGAGAAACGGACGGACACAAGTTCCCTCTTCAAAAACCAGTGTACTACGTGTCCACTATCCTAACTCCATGCAAGTCCCGGTATCCACACTATCAAAAGATAGCATACGCGGTGTTCATGGCATCCCGGAAGCTGCAACACTACTTTCAAGAGTGTTCGATAACAGTAGCCTCCGAAGTACCTCTTAATGACATTATAAACAACCACGACGCGACTGGCCGGATTGCAAAATGGGCCATCGAGCTCCTACCATTCGACATAACCTATAAACCACGGCGAGCTATCAAGTCGCAAGTTTTGGCTGACTTCATCACCGAATGGACTGAAGCCGAACTCCCTAAAGAATACGACGCATACTCCAATTGGATTATGCACTTCGACGGCCCCAAAATGTTGGCCGGCCTGGGGGCTGGCGTCGTCCTGACGTCCCCAACCGGAGACACAGTCCAATACGTACTCCAGATAATGTACGCGGACTCCAACAATGCAGCCAAATACGAGGCCCTCCTACATGGCCTCCGGATGGCGGTCTCCATGGGCATTAAACGCCTAGAGGTGCGCAGGGATTTGAACCTCGCAATATCCCAAATAAATGGAGACTTTGACGCCAGGGATCCGAAAATGGCAGCTTACCGTAACGCCATCTTAAAAATGTCAGCTCGGTTTGAAGGGCTGGAATTTCACCATATAGCCCGAGATAATAACCAGGCGGTGGACGTATTGGCACGCATCGGCACAAAGCGCGATGCCGTCCCTCCCAACATCTTCCTGGAGTGGCTTTTCAAGCCATCCGTACTATGGGAAGGGGAGTCCGGAAACAACAATCCGGACCCAACCGCACTGCCCAACACCGGACATTCTGACACAATCGGTGCTCCTACCAACGAAATAACACCTTTAGCCCACGAAATAATGGCAGTTATTGCCCCATGGACCGAGCCATTGCAAGCCTACTTAACTAGGCAGGAACTTCCCGAGGACCAAAACGAGGACCGTTGCATAGTTCGGCGAGCTAAAGCCTATAAGGTCCATGAGGGAGCGCTTTATAAGAAAAGCACAACCGGAGTCCTTCAAAGGTGTATCTCCGAAGAGGAAGGGCGAAATCTTCTGGCTGAAATTCATGCCGGACTCGGAGGGCACCACGCCGCAGCCCGGGCCCTTGTAGGCAAGGCCTTCCGCACAGGATTTTATTTGCCAACGGCCCGGGCAGATGCACAGGACTTAGTCCAACGATGCATCGTTTGCCAGCTCATTGCTAATCAAAGCCACATGCCACCCACCACCCTAAAAACTATACCCATCACCTGGCCATTCGCGGTCTAGGGGCTTGACATGGTTGGACCCCTTAAAGGAGGAACCCACAAGCAAAAATACCTATTAGTCATGGTGGATAAATTCACCAAATGGATAGAGGCCAAGCCAGTTAAGATGGCCAAATCCAGACCCGTGATAGACTTCATATCAGGGGTAGTACACCTTTACGGCGTCCCCCATAGCATCATCACTGATAACGACATGAACTTCACGGCCGACGAGCTTAAACTCTGGTGCAAAAACATGGGCATCAAGCTCGACTATGCTTCCGTCTATCACCCTCAAACTAACGGTCATGTCGAGCGAGCAAATGGTCTAATCATGCGCGGCATCAAACCCAGACTACTGCGGTCCCTTAAGGAATCTAACATGCACTGGGTTGAGGAGCTCAACTCCGTACTCTGCGGGCTGTGAACCACGCCGAATCACACCACCGGATTCACACCATTTTTTATGGTATACGGCGCAGAGGCAGTTTTGCCCTGCGACATAGTTCATGACTCACCTCGCGTGCGCATGTATGAAGAAACAGAAGTCGAGCTGGATCGGCAGGACAGTTTGGACACCTTGGAGGAGGAGCACGATGTGGCAAAAGCTCGTTCCGCATTCTATCAACAGCAGGCTCGAAGATATCAAAGCAGAGAAGTACAGGCCAAAACTTACAATGTTGGCGAACTAGTTCTATGCCTGCCGGACAAGAAAAAGGACAAACTCAAGCCCTAATGGGAAGGTCCCTTCATCATCGACCAAGTCCTGACCGGCGGAGCGTACCGTCTGCGAGACGCATCGGATAACCGACTCGAGCCAAACCCATGGAACGCAGCCCGTCTCTGAAGATTCTACGCCTAGCGCCGGACCCTGAGTTCGTCTCCTTCCTCAGTCTACATTTTATATTTTAGTTGTCTCTTATTTCTCCCCTTCTCCCTTTTTTCCTTGTTTTTCTCAAAGCCTTTTGAGGCTCTCCTGCACATTGTTCGCACACACTTGACGTGCTACTCGCACTCATCATACCTGGGGGCTTCTTCAACAGAAGCTTATTTATACGGGCTCTATGCCCAACACATGTGTCACACTTCCGCATGTACCTTTTATTCACCATTATATGCATCGATATGACTTAAGTTTTGGCCAAGCTGGGTTGCCTGGCTCCTGTGCTTACCCCTATGTTCCCGATTGTTCGGCTAGGAGGTAAAGGGAGCACCTCTTCGATTGTTACTGCCGGGTCAGCCGGATGTGTACCTCAGACTGGGTGAAGCCGAAAGCTAGCGTTCTTGAGGGAATATTCGGTCGGTGAACTAAAAGATGATTTCTTACCTATTTGTTTACCTGCCCCCACATCCTTTCCTGCATTTTTCGCAGTCCGGACATGCACTTTAGGGCATGCCTCCCAGGGAAAGGAACCCCTAACGGAACTATTCTCCCTGGAAGATGCTTCTTACTAACCATGTAATATAACATAACTAGTTGGGCACTTGTCTGATAAAGCACTAATCACCCCTATGCCTAGTCTCCATGCATGCCCCGGATTTTATATAACCGCCAGGGTATTCGGACACACTCCGGACTGTTGGGTCGCGAGGTTGAAGCAAAAAGGTCCGCAATGACAAATGATCTACAATCCGGCTAGAAGGCATTTTACATGTCATTTTAAATTACATAGTCAAATTGAATGACTGTATTCCTCTTCAATACCATCTAATAGGCTGTCTAGTTTACAGTCTCACTGGGAATACTTTGCGGCCAACTCAACTTGGCCGTACATTAAGCTCACAGGGATCTCCTTCCCATCGGGCCCCACAGGTCCAACCTCAGCCATGTGGTTTGGGTCAGCCTTCGTGTACCGCGTCTTCACCATAGCCCAGGCCTCCCTGGCGCCTTGACGGCAGGCCGATATCTTCCATAGACGGAAGTGCCGCCGTGCTCCCTGAAGCTTCTCTGCAAGCTCTCCAAGACCTTCGGGTAGGGAGACGGACGGCCACAAGGCCTGTGCGACGCCGCTCATCACCTACCGAACTCGTTCGTGTAGTTGCAGCAGCTCGGGAAGTAGGTCACCCGTTGAACCGGGCATTTCCTCCTCAGGATGACCTGTGAGCATACCTACAGACATATTCCTGTTAATTGACTTCCTCGCCGAACTCTTCTTTTCAAAAGTTCGTTCAAGCACTTACTATAAATGCCGCGACGAAGCCGCCAATTCTCCTTCACGGAGTCAGACAGCTGGGCCCGAACATCTTTTAGTTCCTTGCCTAGCTGGGTGTTGGCATCTTGGAGGTTATTTTTCTCCTGCCGCACCCTTGTAAGCACCTTCTCGCCGGCCTTTAGCTTGCGAAGTAGCTGCTGCCTGTCCGGATCTAGTCCGGCGCCATCTGCAATATTATTGTCAGACCTATACACACGCCGCACTTCACAAACTACTTATCTTCCGAAAGTATGCATTACTGGAGGGGGTCTCTGTGGCTCCCCCTGTGGTGGCTAGTGCGGCCTCAAGTTGGGCCTTGCACTCTTGAAGCTCCTGGGACAGGTGGGTATTCTTCTCCGTAAGATCTTGCATAACAAATGATCCTTAAATCAGTTATTCTGACTATTTTAAGTCTCGGGGGCTACTGGCATATATAATTGTCAAAATTCCTCACCCGTATGTCTTTCACATACTGCTCCGTGGCTCTGGCTAGACCATCTTGAGCGGCACGGAGGTGCGCATCTCCCGAATTAAAGGCATTTAATGCCTCCGGGGAGAAACATGCATCACGAAGAACTGTCCGACGGTGCCTGTGATTCGTGGCGCTCTCCACCTCATATCTGGTGGCGAACAACCTGTTGGCATCCTCCGTTGGAGGAGCACCCGACGCACGCCTTGTGTTCGCCTCCCCCTCCGGACCTGGCGTTGGAGCCTAGCTGGCGGAGGCTTGATTGGCAACCTCTTCAGACACAGTCCGGCGAGCGCTCTTTCTCCTGAAAAACCACGAGCGTTAGTATGCCTTCCAAGAATCTTTCCTGGAAACATGGTGGCGCGCCATACCGTTGCGGCGACGTCTCGATCCACGCCGCACTTCTTTTCCGCCTGCTGGGCCGAGCTGCCCCTTGTTGGCCAGCCACCGCGGGTTCGGCTTCCCGCCTCGAAGGCACCTCCTGCAGAACACCGTTTGTATACGGTGATCAGAAATAAGCACGGATGGGTCATGGTATCAGGACTTCGGTCACCGTTACCTAGGAAGCCGGAAATATTCCGGGGTAATCGGCCGTAATGGCGACCGAAGCATTGTCGATGCTAAGTTGGTGGAACACCCCATCGATCAGCTCCACCTTTATGTCCGGATCCTCTTCGGAGGCCGGATCGAGGGACCATTCCGGATCCTCGGGTTGTGGAGCCGGGCTGTGTATATCCTCTACGGCCCGGCGCAGTTCCTCCGTCGAAATCACAAAATGAGACACTTAACTTTGGGAATATGGATCGGATAGACGAGTGTCCGCTTACCCAGCTTCGAGGGTTGTCGATGGAAAATCCATTCAATGGACTGGCACGGAGGAAGTCCTCCTTCTCCCCTTTATACAGGCCGGACAGGATCTTTACCAGATCGGCGACCGATCCCGGCCCTTGCGGCCGTGACGGGTGGCATCATCCTCCCTGTTGAAATCCCACATGGGGTGGCCCCTATACTGGAGCAGCTGCACCCCCCGCATAATGCATGTGGCCATGACCCCAATCATGGTCAAACCGGAATGAGCCAATAATCTTATTCGGCCCATCAGGTATAGGACGTCCCTGTCATTCTCCCGTTGAGGACTCCGCAGACGCCAGCTTAGGCGTTTCTTCAGAGGAGCATTACTGAACTCCGGGAGGCCGATCCGAACTGGATCCGGTAGCAGGGCATCTTCTATATAAAACCATTCCGAATGCCAGTCTTCGGATGCCTTCTTCGGTGTTCCGGATAGATATCCAGTCCCGGCGATGCGCCATAGTTCGGCTCTGCCTTCTTGATATATCGACCCCTCATGAGAATGGGGTACAAGGCAGAATAACCTCTTCCACAGCGCAAAATGAGCCTCGACGCCCAGGAACAGCTCGCGAAGGGCCACGAAGCCCGCGATGTGCAGAATGGAGGCAAGCGTAAGGTGGTGCAGCTGGAGGCCGTAGAACTCCAGGAGCCCCCGGAGTAATAGATGTATTGGAAACCCGAGTCCTCTTATTAGATAAGAGACAAAGCATACCCGCTCTCCTTTGGAGGGATTGGGTACGCTCTCCACCTGCTTTCCGCCCTTGTAGGTGGCGAGTCCGGCTCGAACCGAAACCATAAAAGCTGGGGGAAGATATCCCTCAGCTTGGAGCGTCACTAACTCACTATGCGGGACTGAGCATCTCCCCCAATCTCCTGGCTGAGGGCTGGGAGCGCGAGAGGAGGAGCCGCGCCGACTGTCCATGATGGAATGGATTCTTGTTAAGGGCGCTCCGGTGAGTACTCGCGAAGGGAGGATGGTGTGATTCGGATCTAGATCCTTGTCTCCTTTTATAGGCGGCTCGTTTGCGCAGCTAGGGGGGTAAGTGTAAAAATACCCTAGCTTTTCGCATTCGTTTGACACGTGGAAGATGGCCATTATTGGGCGTAGAAGCCAAGGAGTGCGGCATTTACAAAGAAGTCGGACACTATTCAAACACAGGATTTGGAGAAGAACCTGCCTTGCAATGCCGAAGACAATCAACATGCCGGATTCATCATCATTGAAGCCTGGTTCGGGGGCTACTGAGGGAGTCCTGGACTAGGGGGTGTCCGGATAGCCGACGTATCATCATTGGCCGGACTCCAAGACTATGAAGATACAAGATTGAAGACTTCGTCCCGTGTCCGGATGGGACTTTCCTTGGCGTGGAAGGCAAGCTTGGCGATACGGATATGTAGATCTCCTACCATTGTAACCGACTCTATGTAACCCTAGCCCTCTCTGGTGTCTATATAAACTGGAGGGTTTTAGTCCGTACGACAAACAACAATCATACCATAGGCTAGCTTCTAGGGTTTAGCCTCCTTGATCTCGTGGTAGATCTACTCTTGTACTACCCATATCATCGATATTGATCAAGCAGGAGTAGGGTTTTACCTCCACCGGGAGGGCCCGAACCTGGGTAAAAACATCGTGTCCCTTGTCTCCTGTTACCATCCGCCTAGACGCACAGTTCGGGACCCCCTACCCGAGATCCGCCAGTTTTGACACCGACATTGGTGCTTTCATTGAGAGTTCCTGTGTGCCATCGCCATCAGGAAGGATGCCTCGTCCCGTCTTTAGAGACGGCACCGTTGCTAAAGGAGCTTTGGCCATCGGCCAAACTATCCGGCTAGGCGGTTTTCTTATAACCGCCTGTTCGGCCGCCGCGCCGACGATGACCTCTCGGGTCATCAAAAGCGATCTTCACGTCAACTCGGAACTCGCTGAGCAGCTAGATCCGATGGAGCTCTCTTCCTTAAACGAGCTCTTGGATCGCATCGCCGCCCTGGGAGTCGATAGAGACTACGATCAGATTGGGCCTAAAACCGATCTGACAGAGATCAACTCTCCCCAGGCTACCCACCACGTCGCTGTGGTGGAGGAATAGCACAGCGACTCTTCTTCTACATTAAGGACAAGCTATGTCCGAATTCCCGACCCCTCCAGGCCGGATTCCCGAAGAGGGACGGGCGTCGATCAAGTCCTGAACCTAAAGTCAGGCAGCGGGCTGGATTCGTTGGACAACATCCAACAACCCAAGCTTCCAAGTTCAGAAACTTTTCGGCCCTTGAGTCTTAGATTGGACGGGGTTCCGAATTTAATTCCACCCGCCCACCCAAACACAAGCGATCTATCCCTAATCCGGCAAGAGCCCGCAGAAACAGTACACCATTACTGGGCCAGATTCCTCCTGGTTACGGACAGGATAAAGGACTGCCGCGAGGAAGACGCAATCTCACTTTTCTGCAATGATTGCACGGACAAGGGAATCATAAACGCCATAAGTCGTCGTGAAATTATACGCTTCGCCGACTTAGCGTCCATAGCATGAAAGTACTGTGCGATGGAGAGCGTCTGGAAAAACGAAACCAAATTTTGGGATAATCTGGCTCCAAATACAAACCTAGTCCGAAATAAAAGGTGCATCATCGCCAAGCACCCGGGTTAAATACCAAAAAGCAAAAAAAAACTAAAGGGCAGGGAACCATATTGGAGGGATGGCTCAGTGGACCCTGCAAAATTCATAGTACAGAGGGCGCCACTCCAACTCATAGCCTTCGAGAATGTTGGATACTGCGGCAGGTGGCCCAAAGTGGCGATGAGCTTCTAGCTCCAGAGAACCAGCCCAGCAGCACCAGTACGGTATTAACAGTCTTTGAGACTTTCGCATCAAATAATTTGCGGAAACAAACACTCCGCAGCCTTGCCGAAGTCTACCAAGTAGCAACAATAAACCCATGGAGTGACACGGCTATTACCATTAATACGAGTGACGAACCTATATTCCGAACAGCCCGAGCACCAGCCGCATTGGTCCTCAGTCCAATAGTGGACGGCTTTCGCCTTACTAAGGAAACCCTTCGAAAAATGGAAATAGAGTGGAGCCGCATTGAGCGAAGCAGCACAACCTTCAGAGCAATAATCCCTAGTCGGCAAGCATGCTGCACAGGAAAAATCACACTGGATGTGGTTTTCGGCTCGCCGGACAATTACAGGTCCGAGGAGGTCACGTTCCAAGTGGCCCCGTTAAGCAGCGGATATCATGCCTTATTACGGCGAGAGGCATTTACAATTTTTCAAGCTATACCCCATTACGGGTACATGAAGCTCAAAATGCCCGGGCCCAACGAAATCATCACCCTCACCAGTGATCCGGACATAGCACTCCGCGCCGAAAATAAGACAGCCGCACTAGCCCTCGAGGCACTATCCAAAGCCCTAGCAGTCTAGGAACTTACTGCGCTGCACTCCACGGTGAACAGGGACGATGTGATACTCGATAAGAGATCCAAGTCCACCTCTTTTAAACCAGCGGACGAAATATTAAATTCGAAGTCCATCCAACGGACCATACAAAGACGGCCTCCATTGGGGCACAGCTAAACCCTGATGTAGACGCCGCATTACGAGAATTCCTACGTGAAAACTGGGACAATTTTGCCTGGCACCCTTCAGACATGCCAGGATTTCCACGACGGCTGGCCGAGCACAGCCTAAATATCCTAAAAGGATTCAAGCCAGTCAAACAAGCTCTTCAGCGATTTTCCGAACCCAAGAGATAGGCAATGGGAGAGGAGCTAGCCAAACTATTGGAAGCTGGATTCATCAGAGATATAAAACATCCGGACTGGCTAGCAAACCTGGTAATGGTACCAAAGAAGGACAAATCCTGGCGCCTGTGTGTCGATTTCAAGGACCTTAACAAGGCTTGCCCAAAGGATCCCTTCCCCCTTCCCCGCATCGATCAAATTATCGACGCTACCGGAGGGCACGATTCATTGTGCTTCCTCGACGCATACTCCGACTACCATCAAATCAAGATGGCGGAGCCATACCAAGACGCAACGGCATTCATTACTCCATACGGACCATTCTGCTTCAACACAATGCCCTTCGGGCTCAAAAACGCCGGTGCAACATATCAGCGCATGATTCAGACATGTCTGGCAAACCAGATCGGCAAAACAGTGGAGGCATACGTAGACGATGTGGTCGTCAAATCAAGGCACGTCGAAACTCTAGTAGACGACTTGAGGCTCACATTTGACAATCTCCGAGCATATGACATTAAGCTCAACCCGGAAAATGCGTTTTTGGCGTACCAGTCGGAAAGCTCTTGGGCTTCATTGTATCTGGTAGAGGAATTGAAGCAAACCCAGCCAAGATCCGAGCTCTGTCACAATTGGATATCCCAAAAGACCTCAAGCAAATACAAAAATTGACTGGATGTGTGGCGGCTCTAAGCCGCTTCATCTCTCGCTTAGGAGAAAAGGCATTACCCCTTTATCACCTCCTCCGGCGCACCGAACACTTCGATTGCACGGATGCCGCCATGGCCGGACTCGAAGAAATCAAAGCCATATTGGCAACAAATCCGGTCCTGGCCGCGCCCAACTTGGGCAAACCAATGTTATTATACATCGTGGCAACACATCAAGTTGTAAACGCGGTGCTGGTCGTCGAACGAGAAACGGACGGACACAAGTTCCCTCTTCAAAAACCAGTGTACTACGTGTCCACTATCCTAACTCCATGCAAGTCCCGGTATCCACACTATCAAAAGATAGCGTACGCGGTGTTCATGGCATCCCGGAAGCTGCAACACTACTTTCAAGAGTGTTCGATAACAGTAGCCTCCGAAGTACCTCTTAATGACATTATAAACAACCGCGACGCGACTGGCCAGATTGCAAAATGGGCCATCGAGCTCCTACCATTCGACATAACCTATAAACCACGGCGAGCTATCAAGTCGCAAGTTTTGGCTGACTTCATCGCCGAATGGACTGAAGCCAAACTCCCTAAAGAATACGACGCATAGTCCAATTGGATTATGCACTTTGACGGCTCCAAAATGTTGGCCGGCGTGGGGGCTGGCGTCGTCCTGACGTCCCCAACCAGAGACACAGTCCAATACGTACTCCAGATAATGTACGCGGAATCCAACAACGCAACCGAATACGAGGCCCTCCTACATGGCCTCCGGATGGCGGTCTCCATGGGCATTAAACGCCTAGAGGTGCGCGGGGATTTGAACCTCGCGATATCCCAAATAAATGGAGACTTTGACGCCAAGGATCCGAAAATGGCAGCTTACCGTAACGCCGTCTTAAAAATGTCAGCTCGGTTTGAAGGGCTGGAATTTCACCATATAGCCCGAGATAATAACCAGGCGGTGGACGTATTGGCACGCATCGGCGCAAAGCGCGATGCCGTCCCTCCCAACATCTTCCTGGAGCGGCTTTTCAAGCCATCCGTACTATGGGAAGGGGTGTCCGGAAACAACAATCCGGACCCAACCGCACCGCCCAACACCGGACATTCTGACACAATCGGTGCTCCTGCCAACGAAATAACACCTTCAGCCCATGAAATAATGGCAGTTATTGCCCCGTGGACCGAGCCATTCCAAGCCTACTTAACTAGGCAGGAACTTCCCGAGGACCAAAACGAGGCCCGTTGCATAGTTCGGCGATCTAAAGCCTATAAGGTCCATGAGGGAGAGCTTTATAAGAAAAGCACAACCGGAGTCCTTCAAAGGTGTATCTCCGAAGAGGAAGGGCGAAATCTTCTGGCTGAAATTCATGCCGGACTTGGGGGGCACAACGCCGTAGCCCGGGCCCTTGTAGGCAAGGCCTTCCGCGCAGGATTTTATTGGCCAACGGCCCGGGCAGATGCACAGGACTTAGTCCAACGATGCGTCGGTTGCCAGCTCTTTGCTAATCAAAGCCACATGCCACCCACCGCACTAAAAACTATACCCATCACCTGGACGTTCGCGGTCTGGGGGCTTGACATGGTTGGCCCCTTAAAGGAGGAACCCACAAGCAAAAATACCTATTGGTCATGGTGGATAAATTCACCAAATGGATAGAGGCCAAGCCAGTTAAGACGGCCGAATCCGGACCCGTGATAGACTTCATATCAGGGGTAGTACACCGTTACGGCATCCCCCATACCATCATCACTGATAATGGCACGAACTTCACGGCCGACGAGCTTAAACTCTGGTGCAAAAACATGGGCATCAAGCTCGACTATGCTTCAGTCTATCACCCTCAAACTAACGGTCAAGTCGAGCGAGCAAATGGTCTAATCATGAGCGGTGTCAAACCTAGACTAGTGTGGTCCCTTAAGGAATCTAACATGCACTGGGTTGAGGAGCTCGACTCCGTACTCTGGGGGCTGTGAACCACGCCGAATCACACTACTGGATTCACACCATTTTTTATGGTATACGGCGCAGAGGCAGTTTTGCCCTGCGACATAGTTCATGACTCACCTCGCGTGCGCATGTACGAAGAAAGAGAAGTCGAGCTGGATCGGCAGGACAGTTTGGACACCTTGGAGGAGGAGCGCGATGTGGCAAAAGCTCGTTCCGCTTTCTATCAACAGCAGGCTCAAAGATATCAAAGCAGAGAAGTACGGGCCAAAACTTACAATGTTGGCGAACTAGTTCTATGCCTGCCGGACAAGAAAAAGGACAAACTCAAGCCCAAATGGGAAGGTCCCTTCATCATCGACCAAGTCCTGACCGGCGGAGCGTACCGTCTGCGAGACGCATCGGATAACCGACTCGAGCCAAACCCATGGAACGCAGCCCGTCTCCGAAGATTCTACGCCTAGCGCCGGACTCTGAGTTCGTCTCCTTCCTCAGTCTACATTTTATATTTTAGTTGTCTCTTATTTCTCCCCTTCTCCCTTTTTTCCTTGTTTTTCTCAAAGCCTTTTGAGGCTCTCCTGCACATTGTTCGCACACGCTTGACGTGCTACTCGCACTCATCATACCTGGGGGCTTCTTCAACAGAAGCTTATTTATACGGGCTCTATGCCCAACACATGTGTCACACTTCTGCATGTACCTTTTATTCACCATTATATGCATCGATATGACTTAAGTTTTGGCCAAGCTGGGTTGCTTGGCTCCTGTGCTTACCCCTATGTTACCGATTGTTCGGCTAGGAGGTAAAGGGAGCACCTCTGCGATTATTATCGCCGGTCACCGGATGTGTACCTCGACCGGTGAAGCCGAAAGCTAGCGTTCTTGAGGGAATATTCGGTCGGTGAACTAAAAGATGATTTCTTACCTATTTATTTACCTGCCCCCAGATGCTTTCCTGCTTTTTTCGCAGTCCGGACATGCACTTTAGGGCATGCCTCCCAGGGAAAGGAACCCCTAATGGAACTATTCTCGCTGGAAGATGTTTCTTACTAACCATGTAATATAACATAACTAGTTGGGCACTTGTCTGATAAAGCACTAATGACCCCTATGCCTGGTCTCCATGCATGCCCCGGTTTTTTATATAACCACCAGGGTATTCGGACACACTCCGGATTGTTGGGTCCCGAGGTTGAAGCGAAAAGGTCTGCAATTTCAAATGATCTACAATCCGGCTAGAAGGCATTTTACATGTCATTTTAAATTACATAGTCAAATTGACTGACTGTATTCCTCTTCAATACCATCTAATAGGCTGTCTAGTTTACAGTCCCGCTGGGAATACTTTGCGGCCAACTCAACTTGGTCGTACATTAAGCTCACAGGGACCTCCTTCCCATCGGGCCCCACAGGTCCAACCTCAGCCATGTGGTTTGGGTCACCGTACCGTACTGCGTCTTCACCATGGCCCAGCCTCCACAGCACCTTGACGGCATGCCGATATCTTCCATAGACAGGCGCGCCGCTGCTCCTGAAGCTTCTCTGCAAGCTCTCCAAGACCTTCGGTAGGGAGACGGACGGCCACAAGGCACAGGCGACGCCGCTCATCACCGCCGAACTTGTTCGTGCAGATTGCAGCAACTTCGAAGTAGGTCACCCGTTGAACCGGGCATTTCCTCCGCAGACTAACACAGTGAGCATACCTACGAGACATATTCCTGTTAATCGACTTCCTCGCCGAACTCTTCTTTTCAAAAGTTCGTTCAAGCACTTACTATAAATGCCGCGACGAAGCCGCCAATTCTCCTTCACGGAGTCAGACAGCTGGGCCCGAACATCTTTTAGTTCCTCGCACACCTGGGTGTTGGCATCTTGGAGGTTATTTTTCTCCTGCCGCACCCTTGTAAGCACCTTCTCGCCGGCCTTTAGCTTGCGCAGTAGCTGCTGCCTGTCCGGATCTAGTCCGGTGCCATCTGCAATATTATTGTCAGACCTATACACACGCCGCACTTCACAAACTACTTATCTTCCGAAAGTATGCATTATCGGAGGGGGTCTCTGTGGCTCCCCCTGTGGCGGCTAGTGCGGCCTCAAGTTGGGCCTTGCACTCTTGAAGCTCCTGGGACAGGTGGGTATTCTTCTCCGTAAGATCTTGCATAACAAATGATCCTTAAATTAGTTATTCTAACAATTTTAAGTCTCGGGAGCTACTGGCATATATAACTGTCAAAATTCCTCACCCGTATGTCTTTCACATACTGCTCCGTGGCTCTGTCTAGACCATCTTGAGCGGCACGGAGGTGCGCATCTCCCGAATTAAAGGCATTTAATGCCTCCGGGGAGAAACATGCATCATGAAGAACTGTCCGACGGTGCCTGTGATTCCTGGCGCTCTCCACCTCATATCTGGTGGCGAACAACCTGTCGGCATCCTTCGTTGGAGGAGCACCCGACGCACGCCTTGTGTTCGCCTCCCCCTCCGGACCTAGCATTGGAGCCTAGCTGGCAGAGGCTTGATTGGCAACCACTTCAGACACAGTCCGGCGAGCGCTCTTTCTCCTGAAAAAACCACGAGCGTTAGTATGCCTTCCAGGAATCTTTCCTGAAAACGTGGTGGCGCGCCATCCCGTTGCAGCGACGTCTCGATCCACGCCGCACTTCTTTTACACCTGCTGGGCCGAGCTGCCCCTTGTTGGCCAGCCGCCGCGGGTTCGGCTTCCCGCCTCGAAGGCACCTCCCGCAGAACACCGTTTGTATACGGTGATCAGAAATAAGCACAGATGGGTCATGGTATCAGGACTTCGGTCACAGTTACCTGGGAAGCCGGAAATATTCCGGGGTAATCTTTCGTAATGGCGACCAAAGCATTGTCGATGCTAAGTTGGTGGAACACCCCATCGATCAGCTCCACCTTTATGTACGGATCCTCTTCGGAGGCCGGATCGAGGGACCATTCCGGATCCTCGGGTTGTGGAGCCGGGCTGTGTATATCCTCTACGGCCCGGAGCAGTTCCTCCGTCGAAATCATAAAATGAGACACTTAACTTTGGGAATATGGATAGGATAGACGAGTGTCCGCTTACCCAGCTTCGAGGGTTGTTGATGGAAAATCCATTCAATGGACTGGCACGGAGGAAGTCCTCCTTCTCCCCTTTATACAGGCCAGACAGGATCTTTACCAGATCGGCGACCGATCCCGGCCCCTTGCGGCCGTGACGGGTGGCATCATCCTCCCCGTTGAAATCCCACATGGGGTGGCCCCTATACTGTAGCGGCTGCACCCCCCGCATGATGCATGTGGCCATGACCGCAATCATGGTCAATCTGGAATGAGCCAATAATCTTATTCGGCCCATCAGGTATAGGACGTCCCTGTCATTCTCCCGTTGAGGACTCCGCAGACGCCAGCTTAGGCGTTTCTTCAGAGGAGCATTACTGAACTCCGGGAGGCCGATACGAACTGGATCCGGTAGCGGGGCATCTTCTATATAAAACCATTCCGAAAGCCAGTCTTCGGACGCCTTCTTCGGTGTTCCGGATAGATATCCGGTCCCGGCGATGCGCCATAGTTCGGCTCCGCCCACTTGATATATCAACCCCTCATGAGAACGGGGTACGAGGCAGAATAACCTCTTCCACAGCGCAAAATGAGCCTCGACGCCCAGGAATAGCTCGCAAAGGGCCACGAAGCCCGCGATGTGGAGAATGGAGGCAAGCGTAAGGTGGTGCAGCTGGAGGCCGTAGAACTCCAGGAGCCCCCGGAGAAACAGATGTATTGGAAACCCGAGTCCTCTTATTAGATAAGAGACAAAGCATACCCGCTCTTCTTTGGAGGGATTGGGTATGCTCTCCGCCTGCTTTCCGCCCTTGTAGGTGGCGAGTCCGGCTCGAACCGAAACCATAAAAGCTGGGGGAAGATATCCCTCAGCTTGGAGCGTCACTAACTCACTATGCGGGACTTAGCATCTCCCCTAATCTCCTGGCTGAGGGCTGGGAGCATGAGAGGAGGAGCCGCGCTGACTGTCCATGATGGAATGGATTCCTGTCAAGGGCGCTCCGGTGAGTACTCGCGGAGGGAGGATGGTGTGATTCGGATCTAGATCCTCGTCTCCTTTTATAGGCGGCTCGTTTGCGCAGCTAGGGGGGTAAGTGTAAAAATACCCTGGCTTTTTGCATTCGTTTGACACGTGGAAGATGGCCATTATTGGGCGTATAAGCCAAGGAGTGCGGCATTTACAAAGAAGTCGGACACTATTCAAACACAGGATTTGGAGAAGAACCTACCTTGCAATGCCGAAGACAATCAACACGCCGGATTCATCATCATTGAAGCCTGGTTCGGGGGCTACTGAGGGAGTCCTGGACTAGGGGGTGTCCGGATAGCCGAACTATCATCATTGGCCGGACTCCAAGACTATGAAGATACAAGATTGAAGACTTCGTCCCGTGTCCGGATGGGACTTTCCTTGGCGTGGAAGGCAAGCTTGGCGATACGGATATGTAGATCTCCTACCATTGTAACCGACTCTGTGTAACCCTAGCCCTCTCCGGTGTCTATATAAACCGGAGGGTTTTAGTCCGTAGGACGAACAATAATCATACCATAGGCTAGCTTCTAGGGTTTAGCCTCCTTGATCTCGTGGTAGATCTACTCTTGTACTACCAATATCATCGATATTAATCAAGCAGGAGTAGGGTTTTACCTCCACCGAGAGGGCCCGAACCTGGGTAAAAACATCGTGTCCCTTGTCTCCTGTTACCATCCGCCTAGATGCACAGTTCGGGACCCCCTACCCAAGATCCACCGGTTTTGACACCGACAGTGGGGGCAAGGCTCGGCCGCCCCCTCTCGGCCAATCTGGCCCGTTGAAGTGACAGCAAGCGGGGCCGTCAACCGCCCTCCCCGCTCCATTGAAGGCGCGTGAGAATCGACCCACGCACGCACATGACTTCCCACATCCCGCGTGCCTGCCATTCGCCCTACATCGTGCATGCAGCGAATGTGGCGCGAGGGATGGGCGTAATGGGACACGTGGAGCGACGGTTCCCAAACGAGGGCTGTAAATGAGCACCGGCCCTGCGGTCTCAAAGAGGCATGCAAGCCGCCTCTTTACTGTCCACCACGAGATGACGCCAGCATGCTTTCGTCATGCGCGCGTCCGACCCCCATGTCGTGCGTTCAATGCGGGTCGTGGAGAAGCGTAGCAGACATAACAGTTACTGCCATAAAAATCCACCCCAGACTGCCCGCGCACCGTTCTAGGGTTGACCCAACAACGTGTTGCGCTTATGTATGGCCCAGGCCCGGGGGCTCCTGTTGGTGTACAAAAGTAGGGGCTCTCCTTTTGACCCCTTTACTTGTGCACGGGCAGTCAGAGCCTCCCGCCACGGCCACACATAACAGGGCAGGAAAGGGAAGCCGGAGAGAAGCCGAAGGCACAAGATAAACAAAGCGACGACAAGGACCAAGGCCGCAAAGATCGAATGGACAAAGCAGGTTTCCCCGGCAAGGAATCTTGCCGGGATGGCCTCAGCGGCCCCGGCAAGACCCTTGCTGGGGCAGCTCGCCCACACAAGCTGAGCGAGCCACCTTTGAGCCCACCAACACTAGACAAACGCATTGGGATAGGGCTTGGGAGGCACCTCCGTGGTGGCATGCAGATCTTTGTGAAGACATAGAATGCTCAAGATTAGGTGATGGTTGGAGGGTAACAATCGTCACCAAGATCCTCACCGAAGAAACCCACAAGACCCCCGGCAAGATCCTTGTCGGGGATGCCAGCGCGCCACGGCAAAACCCTTGCCGGGCCACCCAGCAAGACTGACCCGGCAAGGCCCTCGCCAAGTGCGCCAGCTGGGCCACTGCCAGGTCCACACCAGCCAAGTCTCCGCCGCCGTTCCCATGAAGCTACCGACCCAACCAGCTGGACAGGCGCGTGCGTGGCAATATGCAGCCCTTCGTGGAGGCTCCACCACCGCGCCACCTCAGCTACCTGCCTGCCTACATGGCACCGCATGCACCGCTAGCCAGGGCGCGTGTCGAAGCGAGGAGGAGCGGGGACGAACGGGACGGGCCTCGCTCCCGCCCCCGATAAAGTGAAGGGACACCTAAACCTCACATTAATTGCACTTTGTCATGTAATACCAGCGATAAGCTCACAGCGCTGTAGCGCTTTCCACCGCCTGTGTGCCACTGTGGCAGCCCCTTTCACTTATAAAAGGAGGCCCATGGCGCACTGGAGAAGGATTCGGCTCTTTCGAACCTAGCAGCACCCAGAGCTAGTTCAAGAGCTCAAGAACACTAAATACATCCACCAAAGCAGGATCGTAGGGTGATAACCCACAAGTGTAGGGGATCGCAACAGCTTTCCAGGGTAAAGTATTCAACCCAAATTTATTGATTCGACACAAGGGGAGCCAAAGAATATTCTTGAGTATTAGCAATTGAATTGTCAATTCAACCACACCTGGATAACTTAGTATCTGCAGCAAAGTATTTAGTAGCAAAAGTGGTATGATAATAAAGGTAACGGTAGCAAAAGTAAAGATAATTGTTTTTGGGTTTTTGTAGTAGTTGTAACAGTAGCAACGGAAAAGTAAATAAGCGAAGAACAATATGTGAAAAGCTCGTAGGCAATGGATCAGTAATGGATAATTATGTTGGATGTGATTCCTCATGTAATAGCTATAACATAGGGTGACACAGAACTAGCTCCACTCCATCAATGTAATGTAGGCATGTATTCCGTAAATAGTCATACGGGCTTATCGAAAAGAACTTGCATGACATCTCTTGTCCTACCCTCCCGTGGCAGCGGGGTCCTTGCAGAAACTAAGGGATATTAAGGCCTCCTTTTAATAGAGAACCGGAACAAAGCATTAGCACATAGTGAATACATGAACTCCTCAAACTACGGTCATCACCGAGAAGTATCCCGATTATTGTCACTTCGGCGTTGTCGGATCATAACACATAATAGGTGACTATAGACTTGCAAGATAGGATCAAGAACACACATATATTCATGAAAACATAATAGGTTCAGATCTGAAATCATGGCACTCGGGCCCTAGTGACAAGCTTTAAGCATAGCAAAGTCATAGCAACATCAATCTCAGAACATAGTGGATACTAGGGATCAAACCCTAACAAAACTAACTTGATTACATGGTAAATCTCATCCAACCCATCACCGTCCAGCAAGCCTACGATGGAATTACTAAAGCACGGCGGTGAGCATCATGAAATTGGTGATGGAGGATGGTTGATGATGACGACGGCGATGAATCCCCCTCTCCGGAGCCCCGAACGGACTCCAGATCAGCCCTCCCGAGAGAGATTAGGGCTTGGCGGCGGCTCCGTGTCGTAAAATGCGATGAAACTTTCTCTCTATTTTTTTCTCCGCGAGACGGAATATATGGAGTTGGAGTTGTGGTCGGCGGAGCCTTAGGGGACCCACGAGACAGGGGGCACGCCCCCCACCCTCGTGGACAGGGTGTGGGCCCCCTAGTCTTGATTCTTTCGCTAGTATTTTTTATATTTTCCAAAAAGTGCCTCTGTGGATTTTCAGGACATTCCGAGAACTTTTGGATTCTACACATAAAACAACATCATGGCAGTTCTGCTGGAAACAGCGTCAGTCCGGGTTAGTTTCATTCAAATCATGCAAGTTAGAGTCCAAAACAATGGCAAAAGTGTTTGGAAAAGTAGATACGTTGGAGACGTATCAACTTCCCCAAGCTTATACCCACTAGTAGAAAAGGGGCCAATGGTCCAGGCCGGTCCAGCCCATTAGTCCCGGTTCAATCCAGAACCGGGACCAATGGGGCATCGGACCAGTTCGTGAGCCCCGGGCCGGCGGACCACGTGGGTCATTGGTCCCGGTTCGTCTCGACCTATTGGTCCCGGTTGGTGGGACGAACCGGACCAATGGGCCTCGCTCTGCCCAACACCATTGGTCTGGTTGGTGGCTTGAACCGGGACCAAAGGATGCCCATTAGTCCTGGTTCGAGCCATCAACCGGACTAAAGGATTGGTCCCGTTGCGACTGCAGTTTAGTCCCACCTCGCCAACCAAGGGAATCGGACCGTTTATAAGCCCTCCTCTCTACCTTATTGAGCTCCTCTGAAAATGAAAATAGATGCCCTTATATAGGAATTTAGCATAAATTCATACGGATTTCTCTTGAAATTCGTTATGAATTTAAGTTAAATTCCTCTATAAACGATCTCTGCTCATTCTGAGTAGTTTTTATAAAGTTTTTTTCTTTTTCTGCTATATTTATTTTCTCCTTTTTATTTCGAGTTGTAATAAGCCATTAAAAATAAGCATATATGCTCCTTTTTTAGTACGCTTAATCACAACTATTTTTTGCTTCTATTCATTTCGAGTAGTTTTTATATAGTTTTTTCTCTTTTTCGCTATATTTATTTTTTTCTTTTATTTCGAGTTGTAATAAGCCATTAAAAATAAACATATATGATCCTTTTTAGTACGCTTAATCACAACTATTTTTTGCTTCTATTCATTTCGAGTAGTTTTTATATATTTTTTCTTTTCATTATATTTATTTTTTCTTTTTATTTCGAGTTGTAATAAGCCATTAAAAATAAGCATATATGCTCCTTTTTAGTACAGCTTAATCACAACTATTTTTTGCTTCTATTCATTTTTGAGTAGTTTTCTATATTTTTTCTTTTCTCATTATATTTTTTCTTTTGTTTTTATTTACGAGTTGTAATAAGTCATTAAAAATAAGCATCTATGCTATTTTTTAGTAAAGTTAATCAAAATTATTTTTTCTTCTATTTATTTCTGAGTGGTTTTTTATATATATTTTTTCTTTTCTGCTACATTTATTTTCTTCTTTTTATTTCTGAGTTGTAATAATCATTAAAAATAAAAAAGAGGCACAATGCTCGTTAATTTGCTTCAAGCCTTTCGGAATAGTGTCAACTGCACTACACATAGCTCTGTGCAGTCTACCGTATTCCTCAAGGCTTGAAGCTAAACAACGTGCAGGAGCATTGAGCCTCTTCGTCATCGTCTCTGCACTCAGGGCTTATAAACAGCTGCCAGTGCCTCTCGCTTGGCGAGGTGGGACTAAAAAAACAGCTGCAGGAAGAATCAACAAAAAAATAGCTGCAGAAAATAAAAAAGTAGTTACACGGGTCCATTGGTACCGGTTCATGGCACCAACCGTACCAATACCGCTTTTGGTCCCGGTTGGTTGGACCAACCGACGAATGCTCATCTTTAGTCCCGCAAAACAGCTGAACACGTCACACGATCGCCACTAATACACCTCGGCGCCATGCTGCCAAGTACCACCAAATGACACATCTTGAAGCCCTTGGTGGATTTGTCGTATGTAGCACCTCCGACCGTGCATGACCAAGCATAGCACCTGTCGGCCAGCATGACTTGACAACTGCACCAAGCTCCGTGCAAGACGGCCGCTCCACCTCCTTCCTTTGGCTTCCAGCGCTGCTCCACAAAACAATGCTCCCAAGAGAGAAACAACACCGCAGTGCCGCCATCGTCCGGTCTGGAACACTAGATCCTAGGGTTTCCCCGGAGCAGTACGAGTGAGTCAACGGTAGTCACACGACGATTCCTTCATCATGGTAACGACATGGAACGCCGCCATCGCCCGCCGTCACTCGGTTTTCACCGCAACTACGCCTCCCGACTCGCGGTGGTGCGGATGACGGATCCCGAGATCCGAACACCCAGCCTCAGGCCGACCACCTCTGACGGAAGAGATGACCACCATCGCCGGCTGCAACGGTCAGAACATATCTGATCTATGCTATTTTTTAGTAAAGTTAATCAAAATTATCTTTTCTTCTATTTATTTCTGAGTGGTTTTTATATAGTTTTTTTTCTTTTCTGCTACATTTATTTTTTCTTTTTATTTCTGAGTTGTAATAAGTCATTAAAAATAAAAAAGAGGCGCAATGCTCGTTAATTTGCTTCAAGCCTTTTGGAATAGTGTCAACTGCACTCCACATAGCTCGCGCGATCTACCGTATTCCGCAAGGCTTGAAGCTAACCAACGTCTTGAGCATTGAGCCTCTTCGTCATTGTATCTGCACTCAGGGCTTATAAACAGCTGCGAGTGCCTCTCGCTTGGCAAGGTGGAACTAAAAAAACAGTTGCAGGAAGAATCAACAAAAAAATAGCTGCAGAAAATAAAAAAAGTAGTTACACGGGTCCATTGGTACCGGTTCATGGCTCCAACCGGTACCAATGCCGCTCTTTGGTCCCGGTTGGTCGCTCCAACTGGGACCAATGCCCCCCCTTTAGTCCCGGTTGGAGCCTCCAACTGGGACCAAAGGTTCATTTCCGCCTTTGGGCTCTGCTGAAAAGGTTTGGTCCCGTTGGTGGCACCAACCGACTAGTAAGATTAGTCCCGTTGGAGCCACCAACCGACCAATGTTTTGCTATATATACCGGACTTAGCAGTTTTCGCCAAATCCCATCTCTTTCGCCACGTCGCCGTGTCGCCGATCCCGCCCGAGCCCGCCATCCTCGCCGCCGCCCGAGCCCGCCGTCGCCGCCGCCTCATCGCCGCCGCGTCCGCGCCACCCGTCATCGCCGCCTCGCGTCGCCGCCGCCCCTGCCCGCTGCTGCTCGATGTCGCCGCCACTGCCCTGCCCGAGCCCGCCGTCCCGTCGCCGCCCGAGCCCGCTGTCCTCATCGCCTCGCCTCGTGCCGCCTCGAGCCTGCTGTCGCCCTGCACCCACACGCCGCCTCGGCCTTGACGTGAGCGTTTTTATTTTTGTTAGATTTTTTAGATTCTTTTTGTAGTTCATAGATTTTTTTGTTAGGTTAGATGTGTAGTAATTTAGATATGTAGTTCATAGATTTTTTGTTAGATTAGATTTTTTGTTAGATTAAATGTGTAGTAATTAATTTGTTCATATTATGTTAGATTTTTTTGTTAGATTAATTAGATTTTTTTGTTAGATTAGATATGTGTAGTAATTAATTTCTTCATATTATGTTAGATTTTTTTTTCTGTTAATAGATTTTTTGGTGATATTATTATTGAATATGCATGTTTGGTGATATTATTGTTAATAGATTTTTTTGGTGATATTTAGATTGTGTAATTAATTTTGTTCATAGAATTTTAATGATTTTTTGTTCATAGTATTTAGAAAAAGAAAAAAATAAGAAGTAGTTTATATATAGTTGAACTAGCTAGTTGATTTAATAAACTAATTTATTTTAGTATATAATGAAGTAGTTTGTTTTTAGTAAGTACTACTTACTTATTTATAGTAAGTGCTTAGTAGTTGAACTAGATAGTTGATTTAATTAATAAAGCTACTTTTATTTAACTATATATAGAAGTAGTTCCCGCGTCGTCGTTGGCGATGCCTATCCCGCATCCTTGTCGTTGTCGACTTGGCGGTGGAGGCCTGCTTGATCAGGGTCATGTTCGGGACTGGGCTCCGCCGGGTTGGTATTGGGAGGTGCTACCTTCCGGGGGACGTAGGTTGGTGAGGAGGCAGCCCGTTGTTGACCCGATCCTTGTTTGGTGGCAGTCGCGTGGGCTGGTGATGGTGGTGAGGCATCCGGACACCGTGGAGGTGGTACGTCACCGTGTCAGCGAGGAGGACAAGCACGTCCGTCGCTACATGGTTGCATTGGAGGGGAGGTTCGACAATACCTGGCAGGTTCTTCAGGGATCTCACTGGAGTTATGATCCTGTGATGGTTCCTTATCTTTGGGTGTCCATCGCCCGCGTCGATACCCGTCGGGCGCTACGGTTCTAGTTGTATTAGTGATAATATTCGACGATGTACGGACACCAAGAGATGATGTACTTTTGCTTATAATTATTGAATGCATGCTAATTTGAATACTATACTTTATTTTATGATTTGGTTTTGCTTATTTTATGATTAGGTTTTGCTTATTGAATGCTCATATTGGATAAGTTCTCCTTCATTCCCGTGTGCTAGACAATTTGGTATAATAATGCATTTGGGAATGAAAGAGGAGGTACGTACGTACATCGATCATCGATAGTCAACCCGTGATTAATAATAATGATCTAGTTTAATATTTGAATTATGAACGTAGGCCGGAAATGTCGTACTCATCAGACGATGAAAACCGCCCGGGGGAGTGCGACTGGTGCCACGACGACCGAGGTATGTGCGACAGGTTCATTGAGCTGGACGAAGATCGGCGCTTCAACATTAAGCTCGAGGAGACCTGCGATGTTCATATACGATGCAACGCATTTACAATAGTATTTTTCGTAATTAAGCACGACTTCAACTATTTTAACGTGTATTTTTCATCTTTTCCAATTCGACTAGCTTATCCCATGCTTTGCAAGACGCTGTGTCTTGGAGAGGATGGGTTTTGAAGACCATGAAAATTTCGAAACCAAAAAAATGATCCTAAGTACCCATCATGGTGTGGATTTTCAAGTAAAGTTGTACAATGCTTAGAGTGTAACCCATTTTGGTTGCAAAAATTTGGATGCATTTTGCAAGATGTATGGTCTTGATGAGGGTATGCTTGTCACCATGGATCTTGGTGATCCTACAATCGAGCAAGAGACACGTTCGATTTGGGTCCTTGTGGATACACCTCCAGTTCTTCCCTCATGTGAGCTAAACATAGTTATTAAGTAATTTATATTGTTTATTTCAAAATATATAGTTGACAACTTATCTCCATTGACAACTTACTTTCATTCTTCAAAGAATGTGCGGAAGATGGTAGACAGAACGTACTACACCAAAGGCTCCGAATTAACTTATCAGGAGAAAAATCATCTGGTCGGATTTTGTACTGATCTTGAGAATTACAATATCTACAATCAAACTCCTCAACATTATGGTCAATACGTGCCACTAGTGCACGTGTTGAACTATGGTAACTACCATGGAGATACCCAGGTAAGATTATTTTTTACTATTACAACATCCGTGCATCTTTTTGCACACTTCTAAAACTAGTACATCATTGCTAACTACGAAGTTATTACTATGTTTTTCAATAGATAATCCCGAATGATTGTGTGCCTCATCTGATGTATACGCATGGTAGCCTTCATGTTTTGAACATACGACCAGGTCGTCCTACGAATTTCAACTGTCCATACCGGGTTTCTAAAGGAAATGGAGACATAACAATCAAAGAATGGAAAAAACGTATGGACAGTCGTAAGGAGCTTCTTGGAACCAATAAGCAGCAAAGGGCAAGAATTGGAGATAGGATGATCGCCATTCTTCATAATGGAGAGTCAGGGTCTATATTGTTTTATGCTATTTAACATTAAGGGTGTAGGTCGTACCTGATACTGATGATCATGTGCTAAGAACAATTATGTAGGGTTGGGTTCGATGACTATGAGGATGATGATCGTATGACTTATTATTAATAATGAGTAGAAGTTGTATGATGATGCATGCATGATTAGTAGGACTTGTTATTATATACATATATGATGATGTATGATGCAAAGCATGCATGAGCATGTTATATCTGTGGGTGCAATGAACATAGCAGCAGCATTGATAAACCAAGGACGAAGATAAGAGAGGACACTTCTCTCTATTAGCTAGCTATAATAACAACCTAAAAATAACCCCCAAAACCCCTAAAGCAGCCACTTTTGTAAAAAAATTGACTTTTGGTCCCGGTTGGAGCCACCAACCGGGACCAAAGGCCCTCTGATTGGGCTCGGTGCACAGGGCCACGTGGAGCCACATTGGTCCCGGTTCGTGTTTGAACCGGGACTAATGGGTGGTGGCATTAGTAACGACCCATTATTCCCGGTTCATGAACCAGGACTAAAGGCCCTTACGAACCGGGACTAATGGGTGGTTTTCTACTAGTGACCTTTGCTTCTCCTCAAGCAATTAGGTTGATAAACTGAAAGTGATAAAGAAAAACTATTACAAACTCTGTTTGCTCTTGTTGTAAACATGCAAAGCCAGCATTCAGGTTTCAGCAAATATTATGAACTAACCATACTCACAATAACACGTAGGTCTCACGATTACTCATATCAATGGCATAATCAGCTAGCGAGCCATAATAATAAAACTCGGATGACAACACTTTCTCAAAACAATCATAACATGTTATAACAAAATGGTATCTCGCTAGCCCTTTCTGAGACCGCAAAATATAAATGCAGAGCACCTTTAATGATCAAGGACTGACTAAACATTGTAATTCATGGTAAAAGAGATCCAGTCAAGTCATACCCAATATAAACCAATAGTAATGAATGCAAATGACAGTGTGCTCTCCAGCGAGTGCTTTTTAATAAGAAGGGTGATGACTCAATATAAAAGTAAATAGATAGGCCCTTCACAGAGGGAAGCAGGGATTTGTAGAGGTGCCAGACCTCGATTTTAAAATAGAGAGGAATAACATTTTGAGCGGCATACTTTTGCCGTCAATGCAACAACTATGAGATGGCTGTATCTTCCATACTACATGCATTATAGGAAGTTCCCAAATAGAATGGTAAAGGTTTATACTCCCCCAACCACCAACAAGCATCAATCCATGGCTTGCTCGAAACAACGAGTGCCTCCAACTAACAACAGCCCTGGGGGAGTTTTTTTTAATTATTTTGATTTGCTTTGATCTTTTTGGATCATGGGACTGGGCATCCCGGTTACCGGCCCTTTCTCATGAATGAGGAGCGGATTCCACTCCTCTTGAGAATAACCCACCTAGCATGGAAGATATAGATAGCCCTAGTTGAAACGTGAGTTGCTCGAGCATACAAAACAGAATTTCATTTGAAGGTTTCCAGTTTGGCACATACAAATTTACTTGGAACGGCAGGTAAATACCGCATATAGGATGGTATAGTGGACTCATATGGAACAACTTTGGGGTTTATGGCGTTTGGATGCACAAGCAGTATTCCCTCTTAGTATAGGTGAAGGCTAGCAAAAGACTGGGAAGCGACCAACTGAGAGAGAGACAACAGTCATAAACATGCATTAAAATTAATTTACACCGAGTACAAGCATGAGTAGGATATAATCCAGCATGAACATAAATATCATGAAGGCTATGTTGACTTGTTTCAACTGCATGCATGAACATGTGCCAAGTCGAGTCACTCAATTCATTCATAGGAGGATACCATCCCATCATACCACATCATAATCATTCTAATAGCATGTTGGCACACAAGGTAAACCATTATAACTCATAGCTAATCAAGCATGGCACAAGCGACTCTAATCTCTAAGTGTCATTGCAAATATGTTTACCTCATAATAAGCCGAATCAGAAATGATGAACTCATCATATTTACAAAAACAAGAGAGGTCGAGTTCATACCAGCTTTTCTCATCTCAATAGGTCCATCATATATCGTCATTATGGCCTTTCACTCGCACGACCGAACGATGTGTATAATAATAATAGTGCACATGCATTGGACTAAGCTGGAATCTACAAGCATTCAACTCAAGAGAGAAGACAAAGTAATATGGGCTCTAAGTTAAATAAACAATCATGCATATGAGAGCCACTAAACATTTTCAATATAGTCTTCTCGACCCCCAAAGGAAAGAAAAGAAAATAAAACTATTTACACGAGAAAGCTCCCAACAAGTAAGAAGAAGAACGAGAAATCTTTTTGGGTTTTCATTTTAATTACTACTACAAGCATGGAAATTAAACTAACTAATTTTTTTGGTTTTTCTTAAGGTTTATCAAACACACAAGAAGAAAGCGAAAAAGAAAATTAAACTAACATGGATAATACAATGAAAGAGTATGAGCACCGACGACTAGTGTGGGAACATGAATGTAAAGTCGGTGAGAAATACGTACTCCCCCAAGCTTAGGATTTTGGCCTAAGTTGGTCTAATACCAAGGACCGCTGCTACTCTCCCCGGTGTACTGGGAGGTGTAATCAGGATACCACTGGCTGGCCATCTCCGTATCCCACTGGAAAGATGATGCACGATAAGGGTCCAGTGCAGGTTCCGGCTCAGGTTCAGGTTCTGGGGTGGATGCTTGGCCTCGATGAGCGTACACCGCCTCCGGTGTGACAAGAAAATTGTCTGCAATCAAATCAAACAACAGAGGCGCAGGCAAAATAATAGTCTCATTGTGTTTCTTATTAAATCTAAGGTTATACAAGAGCATCTTCTCTTTGTTGTCAACAATAAACGTGTGTGCTACCATGCTCTTGTAATCTAAAATGTAAGGAGGCAATTTTGTCTCCTCTTTCTCATGGTGCCTAATAGGTATCTGAAAATATCTAGCAAGACGTGACGCATAGATACCTCCAAATATGGGTCCTTTTGTACGATTCAGGCTTAGCCGTTTAGCAATGACGGCACCCATACTAAAACTATTATCTCCAAGCAAGGCATGTTGAAGAATGATAATATCAGGAACACTAAAGTTTCCACTATTTCCACGACCAATCAAGAATCTACTAGCAAATATGGCAAAGTAGCGTAAAACAGGAAAGTGTATGCTAGAGATTTTTGCCTCGGAACCCTTCTTTGGCTCCTCTACAGCTATAGTGTTAACAAAGCCATCCACATCTTTACGATGGGGTTCCTCTAATTCTCCCTCATAGGGTATCCTACATACCGCGCAAAAATTACGTAAAGACATTTCTCTGAATTCATCATATAAATGAAATGATATTGAAGGCGGTGACTTATTAGGATAATAATAAAAACTTTGCATGAAAGTATTGGTGAATAAGAGATACTGATCGATCCGGTCGTGGAGGAAACAGGTGAGGCCTGCATTCTCGATTGAAGAATAAAAATCTTCATGAATTCCGGCTTCTTTCAAGAAATTATCGCATGGCCATTCACACGGCCGTACTTCCGCTAAGCGAGGAAGATTATACTTGGCTTTTTTCCTTCTCTTTAGCTTGTTTTTCCTGAGAGCCTTGGCTAGAAGAGCCCCTCAAAAGTTTCCTTAACATTTTCTGAATATTTCTGAAATTCTAGTAACTTCAAAATAAAAGTGAATAAAACTAAACAAGATTGGTAGAAACTACTCCTACAAGTGCCTAGAGCCTATATCATGCGTTAGAATTGCTTGGGACCTCATAAATTTAACATGCAAGCTCAAGAACATGGTCACCTATGCAGCAAAAATTTGCAATGAATAGAGCACTAGAACAAAAACTAATTGGACCAATGGAGGAGTCACATACCAAGCAACAATCTCCCAAAGCAGTTTTGTGAATGGAGCTTTGAGCAAGGAGATCGAAAATCGCAGCAAAATGAGCTAGAACTCGTGCTTGAGCTGGATGGGGATTTTTTGGGTAGAAGATGGAGTGTGTGGGTGCTGGCATAAGTGGAGGGGGGCACCAGGGGCCCACGAGACAGGGGGCGTGCCTAGGGTAGGTGGGCGCGCCCTCCACTCTTGTGGCCTGGTGCTTGCCCCTCCTGCAGTGATTTCAGTGCCTAAAATCCTTAAATATTCCATCAAAGATCATACTAAATTTGCAGGGCATTTGGAGCACTTTTATCTTCGGGATATTTTTTTATTGCACGGATAATTCGGAAAACAGACAGATAATACTATTTTTGCTTTATTTATTCTAAATAACAGAAAGTAAAAAAGAGGGTATAGAAGGTTGTGCCTTCTAGTTTCATCCATCTCGTGATCATCAAAATGAATCCACTAACAAGGTTGATCAAGTCTTGTTAACAAACTCATTCCGAATAACACGGAACCAGAGAAATTTTGAATAACGCTAGGTTACCTCAACAGGGATATGAACATCCCCAACAATAAGAATATCATGCTTTTTCTTGATAGTAGGGAGAGGAAATTCAACACCTCCAATAATAATAATGGAACTTTTCCAATAGAATTGATGCTATGATCATGAGATTGTTTCCTCGGAAAGTGTATCGGATGCTCATTACCATTAACATGAAAAGTGACATTGCCTTTGTTGCAATCAATAACAGCCCCTGCAGTATTCAGAAAAGGTCTACCAAGGATAATCGACATACTATCGTCCTTGGGAATATCAAGAATAACAAAGTCCGTTAAGATAGAGACATTTGCAACCACAACAGGCACATCCTCACAAATACCGACAGGTATAGCAGTTGATTTGTCAGCCATTTGCAAAGATATTTCAGTAGGTGTCAACTTATTCAATTCAAGTCTACGATATAAAGAGAGAGGCATAACACTAACACTGGCTCCAAGATCACATAAAGCAGTTCTAACATAATTTCTTTTAATGGAGCATGGTATAGTTGGTACCCCCGGATCTCCAAGTTTCTTTGGTATTCCAACCTTAAAAGTGTAATTAGCAAGCATGGTGGAAATTTCAGCTTCTGGTATCTTTCTTTTATTTGTGATGATATCCCTCATATACTTAGCATAAGGATTTACTTTAAGCATATCAGTTAAGCGCATACGTAAGAAGATAGGTCTAATCATTTCAGCAAAGTGCTCAAAATCGTCATCATCCTTTGTCTTGGATGGTTTAGGAGGAAAGGGCATGGGTTTCTGAACCCATGGTTCTCTTTCTCTACTGTGCTTCCTAGCAACAAAATCTCTCTTATCATAACGTTGATTCTTTGATTGTGGGTTATCAAGATCAACAGCAGGTTCAATCTCTACATCATTATTTTTGCTAGGTTGAGCATCAACATGAACATTATTATTAACATTATCACTAGGTTCATGTTCATCACCTGATTGTGTTTCAGCATCAGAAATAGAAATAACATTGGGATTCTCAAGTGTGTCTACAACAGGTTCACTAGAAGCATGCAAAGTTTTATCGTTTTTCTTTTTCTTGTTTTTGGAAGAACTAGGTGCCTCTAAATTATTTCTATGAGAATCTTGCTCGATTCTCTTAGGGTGGCCTTCAGGATACAAAGGTTCCTGAGTCATTCTACCAGTTCTAGTAGCCACTCTAACAGCAAAGTCATTTTTATTATTTAATTCATCAAGCAAATCATTTTGAGCTTTAAGTACTTGCTCAACTTGAGTAGCAACCATAGAAGCATATTTGCTAATGAGTTTAAGTTCACCTTTAACTCTAGCCATATTATCGTTCACGCGTCCTATTTCAAAAGCATTATTCTTTAACTCTCTACCAACATAAGCATTAAAACTTTCTTGTCTAGCCATAAAGTCATGAAATTCATCTAAGCATGGGCTATGAAATTTAGTAGAGGGGATTTCAACATTATCATATCTATAGAGAGAATTTACCTTTACTACCTGTGTCGGGTTACCAAGACAATGTGGTTCTTCAACAGGCGGTATATTAAGACCATGTATTTCTTTAATAGGAGGTAAATTCTTAACATCTTCAGCTTTAATACCTTTTTCTTTCATTGATTTCTTTGCCTCTTGCATATCTTCAAGACTGAGAAATAAAACACCTCTCTTCTTCGGAGTGGGTTCAGGAATAGGCTCAAGAGTTGGCTCAATTGGTTCAGGAATTGCCTCAGGAATTGAATCAGGAAGAGTCCAATTATTTTCATTAGTCAACATATTATTCAATAATATTTCAGCGTCGTCGATTGTTCTTTCCCTGAAAACACAACAAGCACAACTATCCAAGTAGTCCTTGGAAGCATCGGTTAGTCCGTTATAAAAGATACCAAGTATTTCATTTTTCGTGAGAGGATGATCAGGCAAACACTAGTAGAAAAAGGGTCAAACGTGCAGCACATTAGTGCCGGTTTGGATTAGAGCCGGCACTAATGTATACATTAGTGCTGGTTCCAACGGCTAGCCGGGCCGCTCTCATTAGTACCGGTTCGTGGCTAAGCTTTAGCACCGGTTCATGCCACGAACCGGTACTAATGAAGGTGGTGGCAGGATGTTGTCAGTCTGGGCCCCCTCCAGCACCTTTAGTACCGGTTCGTGCCACGAACCAGTACTATAGGTCGACGTACATAAACCCTTCGTCCACCCGAGCCACTCTGTTCTTCCCCTTTCCCCTCACTTCTCCTCTATTCTTCCCCTTTCCCCTCGAGCTCCTCACAAATTTTTCCCAAAATTTGTCAAGATTTGAAGGCCCCCATCCATTAAAATGATCACAAAGGTTAGCAACTTTGTCCTTTCAACTCTCATTGCTAGATTAGCTCTTCCCATGCTTTGTATAGTTACTAATTTGTGAGTTTAGTTATTTGGGAGGAAATATATATATGTGCTAGTATTTGATTTATATGCAATTTGAGGTCAAAAATAACACTTAGTTTGCATATGTAGGTGTGGTTTACTTAGTGCCTTCTAAATCTCCGTCGTAACCACCGTCGATCGCCCGCACCGTCCCGTCACCGGCACCACCTTGTGGTGAGCCTCATGTTCATGAAATATTATATAAAAAACTGATGTTTGTGTGATTTGGATATATAGTTAATCATGTAATAATTACCTTACCCGTACGTTGTTTGTTATACATAGTGCCATGGTTTTGATATCCGTCCCCGTCGGCCCTCGTCCTTGTTATGATTCGGATATTGTATATTCTCTTTTAAAACTATTAGTTACATTTCATGTTTATGACAAATTATGCCCATCAAGTTGACATAGATATTTTTATCTAGGAGGTATGTGAACCGGAAATTCCAACCGACCCTATTGTCGAGAAGTTAAATTTAGTTGAAAGAGAAAACGAGTACTTGAAAGAAAAATTGAAAAGAATTGAGGGGGAGAAGATGGAATTGGAGTTGCATGTTGCCGATGTCGTCGATGATCACAAGATCAAGATGGAGAAAATGCGCTTGAAGAATAGAAAGATTAGAAAATATGCCATCGATAGTGAGGCTTGGTATCATTATGCTGTTGGATCAATTGTTACCTTAGTTGCGATCTTCATCGCATTTGTTGTTGCATTTAAATGCTTTAGCTAGAGAGTTATTTGTCTGTTGCATTTAAGTGTTGTATGAACTTTATGTATGAACTTGTATTAATTTGGTCTATTCGGTGTTGTGTAATGAAGATGAGCCGGCAATTGATGTACGATGACCGATGCTCTCCCCAGTTCGTTGAGGGTGTGCATACTTTTCTGCTAGCGGCTGAGGCAAACAAGCGGGCGGATGGTTTTATGCCTTGTCCATGTGCTGCTGTAAGAATGGTCACAATTACTCTACGTCAAGAACCATTCACGTCCACCTGTTTGAGTCCGGTTTCATGCCCCACTATAATGTTTGGACCAAGCACGGAGAAAGAGGGGTTATGATGGAAGACAATGAAGAAGAAGAGGACGACGACATCTATCCTGGCCATGAGTTCCCTGAATACGATGATACAACAATGGGGGAAGAAGCCGAGCCGGCAATGCCGGAAGAAGCTGAAGAAGAGGCATCAGATGAGCCCGTTGATGATCTAGGTCGGGCCATTGCCGATGCAAAGAGAAACTGCGCAAGTGATTTGGAGAAGAAGTTGCAGCGCATGTTAGAGGATCACAAAAAATTGTTGTACCCGAATTGTGTAGGTGACAAGAAAAGTTGGGCACCACATCGAATTGCTGCAATGGAAGGCGAGAATGGTGTATCGACAAGGGATTTGGAAAGTTCTTGGTAATGATAAAGGATATGCTTCCAAAGGACAACGAATTGCCCGAGAGTACGCGTCTGAAGCAAAGAAGGCTGTCGCCCTCTAGGGTTAGAGGTGCGTAAGATACATGCATGCCCTAATGATTGCATCCTCTACCGCGGTGAGTACGAGGATTTGAACGCTTGCCGGTATGTGGTGCATTGCGCTATAAGATCAGCCGCGATGAGCTGGTGATGTCGAGGGCGGCGCCCAGAAGAAGATTCTGCATAGGTGATGTGGTATTCTCCTATAATACCACGGTTGAAACGTTGTTCCAAAACAAAGAGTATGCCAAAGCGTGCGATGGCACGAGAAGACCGTAAGAAAGACGGAAAGTTGAGAGTACCACGACGGGTCGCATGGAGAATAATCGAAAGAAAGTACGGGAAGGAGTTAGCAGATGACGCAAGGAGCGTATGGTTTGGTCTAAGCGCAGATGGCATTAATCCTTTTGGGGAGCAGAGCAGCAACCATAGCACCTGGCCTGTGACTCTATGTTTGTATAACCTTCCTCCTTGGTTGTGCATGAAGCGGATGTTCATTATGATGCCAGTGCTCATCCAAGGCCCTAAGCAACCCGGCAACGACATTAATGTGTACCTAAGGCCATTAGTTGAAGAACTCTTACAACTGTGGAATGGAACAGGTGTACGTGCGTGGAATGAGCACATGGGGGAAAAATTTGACCTCAAGGCGTTGCTGTTCGTGACCATCAATGATTTCTTCCTATAATTTAAGTCTCAAGTAATTAAGTAGTACTAGCTAGCTAGCTAGCTGCCATCTCTTTAATTATCATGCTTGATTAATTTTTATCTGATCAAATTCCATTCTCGTAAAGGCCCTGAAGCAGGCGCAGGGGAATGATCTGTGTGCATTCTGCATTTGCGAGAACATTCGCATGATGGCGTCCGAAAGGAGCAGATCTCAAAGACAAAGAATGGGTACGCTTGTCGAACACTATTCACAATTTTACACCATTATCGATATCTAGTCACACAACTAATACACATGCATATTGATCTCCTTCTTAACAGTTCAAAGAGGTGCGGAGAAGCTCATAGAAAGGGAGCGTAGAAGCACTTCAAGAGGAAATAGCGGGATTTTTGCTCGACCAGGTCATAAATCCAATGGAGAATTCTATTACCCGCCACCGCCCCCATGAAAACCACTTTCAATTGTCATCGTGCTCGAAAGGCACCAATTAGGCTAATGCCACTGGCTCAAAGGCAACATTCATATGTAGGAGAAATTGTATATAGCTATACATGTGTGTATGTGTGAATTAATTAATATGGTGGTTTAATTTGTGAGACATTGATGTGATATATATATGCATGCTTGGTTCTACTAGAAATTATATATATATATATATATGCATAACGTGTACAATGTGTAGTATCGTAAAATACCAAAGAAACGAAAAAGAATTAAAATGGAAACACAAAATTAAATGAAAAAGAAATCATAAAACTAAAACCCCCAAACCTTATAGTACCGGTTGGTCTTACCAACGGTACTAAAACTCAGTCCCTGAGTGGCTCGTGCCACATGGTTGCCCTTTAGCACCGGTTCGTGCTGAACCGGTACTAAAGGGGGTGGCCTTTAGTGACCACAAATTAGTGCCGGTTATGTAACCGACACTATAGGGCCTTACGAACCGGTGCTAATGCCCGGTTTTGCACTAGTGAAAGCATTAAGTAACCGGAGAAGCCTCCCCCAAACTTGTGGGAGACTCTCTTCTTTGATTTGCACAAAATTATATATTTCCCGCAAGGCAGCTTGTTTCTTATGAGCAGGGAAATATTTAGCAGAGAAGTAATAAATCATATCATGGGGACTACGCACACAACCAGGGGCAAGAGTATTATACCAAGTCTTAGCATCACCCTTTAATGAGAACGGAAATATCTTAAGGATATAAAAATAGCGAGACTTCTCATCATGAGTAAACAGGGTAGCTATATCATTCAACTTGGTAAGATGTGCCACAACAGTTTTGATTCAAGGCCATAAAAGGATCGATTCTACTAAAGTAATAATCTCAGGATCAACAGATAATTCATAATCCTTATCAGTAACACAGATAGGTGAAGTAGCAAAAGTAGGGTCAGGATTCATTCTAGCATTAAGAGACTGCTGCTTCCATCTAGCTAATAATTTCTTAAGATTATATCTATCATTGCAAGCAAAGATAACTCTAGTACCTTCTTCATTCATAACATAACCCACAGGAACAACAGGCAATTCATAATCATTGGGAGAACTTTCATCATCACTATCATCAATAATAGCATCTTCAATAATTTCATTCCCCCTAACTGTAGCAAGTTGTTCATTAAGAAATTCACCTAATTGCAGAGTAGTATCATGCACAGCAGTAGTTTCATCATGCATAACAGAAGTGGCATCATCAATAACATGCGACATATCAGAATTCATAGCAGTAGCAGGTTTAGGTGTCTCAAGCTTACTAATAACAAAAGGAGAATCTAGTGCAGAGCTAGATGGCAGTTCCTTACCTCCCCTCGTAGTTGAGGGCAAAATCTTGGTTCTGTCGTCTTTCAAGTTCTTCATAGTGATCAACAGATATAAATCCAAAGTGACTCAGAGAATAGAGCTATGCTCCCAAGCGGCGGCGCCGAAATTAGTCTTGATAACCCACAAGTGTAGGGGATCGCAACAACTTTCGAGGGTAAAGTATTCAACTCAAATTTATTGATTCGACTCAAGGGGAGCCAAAGAATATTCTTGAGTATTAGCAGTTGAGTTGTCAATTCAATCACACCTGGATAACTTAGTATCTGCAGCAAAGTATTTAGTAGCAAAAGTGGTATGATAATAAAGGTAACGGTAGCAAAAGTAAAGATAATTGTTTTGGGGTTTTGGTAGTAGTTGTAACAGTAGCAACGGAAAAGTATATAAGCGAAGAAAAATATGTGAAAAGCTCATAGTCAATGTATCAGTGTTGGATAATTATGTCAGATGCGATTCCTCATGTAATAGCTATAACATGGGGTGACACAGAACTAGCTCCAGTTCATCAATGTAATGTAGGCATGTATTCCGTAAATAGTCATACATGCTTATGGAAAAGAAGTTGCATGACATCTTTTGTCCTACCCTCTCGTGGCAGCGGGGTCCTAGCGGAAACTAAGGGATATTAAGACCTCCTTTTAATAGAGAACCGGAACAAAGCATTAGCACATAGTGAATACATGAACTCCTCAAACTACGGTCATCACCGATAAGTATCCCGATTATTGTCACTTCTGGGTTGTCGGATCATAACACATAATAGGTGACTATAGACTTGCAAGATAAGATCAAGAACACACATATATTCTTGAAAACATAATAGGTTCAGATCTGAAATCATGGCACTCGGGCCCTAGTGACAAGCATTAAGCATAGCAAAGTCATAGCAACATCAATCTCAGAACATAGTGGATACTAGTGATCAAACCCAAACAAAACTGACTTGATTACACGGTAAATCTCATCCAACCCATCACCGTCCAGCAAGCCTACGATGGAATTACTAAGGCACGGCGGTGAGCATCATGAAATTGGTGATGGAGGATGGTTGATGATGACGACGATGACGAATCCCCCTCTCCGGAGCCCCGAACGGACTCCAGATCAGCCCTCCCGAGAGAGATTAGGGCTTGGCTGCTGCTCCATGTCGTAAAACCCGATGTAACTTTCTCTCTGATTTTTTTCTCCGCGAGACGGAATATATGGAGTTGGAGTTGAGGTCGGCTGAGCCTCAGGGGGCCCACGAGAGAGGGGACGTGCCCAGGGGGAGGGCGCGCCCCCACCCTCGTGGACAGGGTGTGGGCCCCCTTGTCTTTATTTTTTCGCCAGTATTTTTTATATTTTCCAAAAAGTGCCTCCATGGATTTTCAGGACATTTTGAGAACTTTTGTTTTCTACACATAAAACAACATCATGGCAGTTCTGCTGAAAACAACGTCAGTCTGGGTTAGTTTCATTCAAATCATGCAAGTTAGAGTCAAAAACAAGGGC
The DNA here is from genome assembly GCA_021437245.1 of Aegilops speltoides. NCBI lineage: Eukaryota > Viridiplantae > Streptophyta > Magnoliopsida > Poales > Poaceae > Aegilops > Aegilops speltoides. The sequence goes on along the minus strand of CM038144.1, from coordinate 112,979,578 downwards.
AAAAGTGTTTGGCAAAGTAGATACGTTGGAGATGTATCATAGGGTTTTACGCATCTTTGCGGCCCGAACCTAGGTAATTCCCCCTTGTGTTGTCTGCTAGTCCCGCTCTTCTCACGATCCAGCGCCCCACAACCGTAGTAGGGATTCCAGTGATCCCATAGGTGTCGTTTCCCACCAACATAAATTGTCTATTTAAAGAGATGGGGATCCTCAGATCCAAATCACACCATCCTCCCCCGGCGAGTATCCATCAGAGCGCGCCCAAAAGAAACCATCCCATCATGGCTAGCAGTCGCAGCTCCTCCTCTCGCTCCCGTAGCACAAAGCCAGGCGATTGGGAGAGGTGTTCTATTCGCCATAGCCGATTGGTAGAGTTGCAAACCCAGGGGTTTATTCCGCTTGTATACATGGTCCCCGTCCGAGCCGGACTAGCCACTTACAATGGCGGGGAGAAAGCGGAGAGTTTTCCCAACACGTCTAAGGGGGAGCGGGTATGCCTTGTCCCTTACTTGCTGAGGGGACTTGGATTTCCAATCCATCCGTTCCTCCGCGGGCTCCTGGAGTTCTATGGCCTCCAGCTGCATAACTTTACCCCCACCTCCATTTTACACATCGCTGGCTATGTTGCCTTTTGCGAGCTGTTTCTAGGCTGCAAAGCTCATTTCGAGCTATGGAAGAGGCTATTCTGCCTTGTACCCCGTACTCAGGAGGGGTCAATGTATCAAGTGGGCGGAGCCAAAATATGGCGCATCACCGGGACCGGATACCTGTCTGGTACCCCGAAGAAGACATCCGAAGGCTGGCCCTCGAAGTGGTTTTATATGGAGGACATTGTCGGTGTCAAAACCGGCGGATCTCGGGTAGGGGGTCCGGATCTGTGCGTCTTAGGCTGATGGTAACATGAAGCAAGGGACACAATGTTTACCCAGGTTCAGGCCCTCTCGATGGAGGTAAAACCCTACTTCCTGCTTTATTAATATTGACGATATGAGTAGTACAAGAGTAGATCTACCACAAGATCGTAGAGGCTAAACCCTAGGAGCTAGCCTATGATGATTATGATTGTAATTGTGATCGGCCTTCTAAAGACCAACCTCTCCGGTTTATATAGACACCGGAGAGGGCTAGGGTTTACATGGAGTAGGTTACAAGGAAGGAAATACAATCTCCGGATAGCCAAGCTTGTCTTCCACGCAAAGGAGAGTCCCATCCGGACACGGGACGAAGTCTTGAGTCTTGTATCTTCACGCTCCAATAGTCTGGACGATGTACATAGTCCGGCTGTCCAGATACCCCCTAATCTAGGACTCGCTCAGTAGCCCCTGAACCTGGCTTCAATGACAATGAGTCCGGCGCGTAGTCTTGTCTTCGGCATTGGAAGGCGGGTTCCTTCTCCGAATACTCCAAAGTAATTATCGAACACTTAGACCATGTACGGATCTGCGAGGTGATCCTCACATACTATTGTAGGGAATATAGCATAAATCTGATCTGCTGGCAATCTTCGTACATCGTGCCCTTGCATCGTGGCCCGGTCCAACACGAACCAGCGTTTCTCGCCTCACCTCGACTCGCGTTGCGAGGTGGTTTTATTGGCACGCCCTGCCAAAGCAGAGATCATGTTCCTCTTATTATGGGATCTTTCATCAATATGGGCGTTCGTAACCCCACTACGACCGTTGGCATGACTCCATGTGTTTTTAGATAAGCCTCAAGCGGTCATGCTGAGGACTCTTGATATTCACCCCCTTTATAAAGGGGCCGAGGCCTATGCCTCTTTTCCACCTCCCTTGCGCCTTCTCGCACCTCGAGTTCTAACACCCGAGACCTAAGCTCCAACACCTCAGATCCTCCAATATGTCTGGATCCAACCCTCAAGGCCGGTGGGTGGCCTCCTCGATCCAAGAGGAGGACATTGCGAGGCTTAGGGAGGTTGGATATCTAACCGCTGACATCCAGCACAGGCTTGCTGCTCCAGGGCAGGTTATCCCTACACCGGAGCCCAATGAGAGCGTCGTGTTTGTTCCTCACTTCCTCCGCGGCTTGGGCCTCACCCTTTATCCCTTTGTGAGGGGGCTCATGTTCTATTACAGTTTGGATTTTCATGATCTAGCTCCGGACGCTATCCTCCATATCTCGTCGTTCATCATTGTGTGCGAGGCTTTTCTCCACGTCACTCCACCCTTCGGCTTATGGCTCAAGACCTTCAACGTGAAGCCGAAGATGATCGAGGGGCGACATGTGGAGTGCGGAGGTGCCATAATAAGTAGGAACATCGATGCCCCATCGCTAGAGGGGTCTTTCCTAGAAGTATCCGATGTATGGCAACGGAGGTGGTTTTATGTCACGGCTCCCAAAGGCACAAAGTGGGTGGCCGCCCCGAGTTCCGCTCGGGCCCTCCGTCACAATTGGCGTCATGGACCGACGTAGGACGGAATTGGGGGCCCGCCAGTGATGTTCCCATACTGCAGAGCCGTATCCGCTTCTTGAGAAGGACATTAACCTTGTAAGCATAATTCAAGTAATGCTAATCTGACGGATGTTGCCGTGCAAACGCCGGCCTCTCCGGATGTGGGAGTTCAATCCAAAGGGTCCACGGACTATTAAGCATTTCTTCGACCTGAAGCTCGAAGGGATGTGTAAATTATTCTTCGGACCACAAGTAAAGTGTCCGGACACCACCGAGGATGCGGGCCTAAGCTGCAATCACCTAGATGCCCAAGTAAGTAACCTTAAAACCGGACACTTTGTTTTTATTTGTCATAGTCATTATTCTTAAAACCCTCCATGGCCAGGAATGGCTCAGCAAGGAGGAGAGAATCAGGTGTCTGGCGCCACTTCCCGAAGGCTCACCTGGTCCAACCGTTGCCAAGATGCTTGGCCGGGTGCTCAGCAGAATGCCCTCAGGGAAGGACGAAGGAAAGGATAGTGCAGCCGAACTGCACACACTGCGCATCTGGACCGGGGGAATTGCTTCCTCCCCAAGGGAGGATAATCGGGGAGGGGAATCCGAGGCCACCTCCCCGCGCGGGAATAAAAGGGCCGCCTCCGAAGACTTGGAGACGGAGATGCCCAAACAGGGAAAGAACGTGTCGCCGGGGGACTCTACCCCGATGGGCGTCCTCACCACGTCATGCCCGCCAACGGGCCAGCCCTCAACCGAGCTGTAAGTAATCATTAATTCGAAGGTACTGTGTTTCTCTGAGATCAATAACCAGGATCCGTCTTTTGTAGTCCGGCTAGCAGCTCTTCTCAACAGAGTTCGTCTTTGGGGGATCTTCCTCCGGAGATGATGGAGAGCGAGACCCCACCCACCTCTCCGCCTCATGAAGCGGGCGACACTGAGGTGTCGTCACGAAGGAGTCCGGATTTGCCGAAGCCGAAAGCCAATACGTCAGCCGCCCTGAGCCCAAAGCGTTTGGCTCCCACGAGGGACGATGAGAAGGGTCCGGCACAGTTCGATGTCCGGCCGGACATACTGACAGGCCTTCTGGAGCGAGTTGCTCTCTCGGAGGAGCACCGCTCATTAATGAGCATGGTGCTCAAGAAGATTTCATCTGCTACAAGCGGTTTGAATTAAGCATTTACGAGCCTGCTCAGAGGCTTTGAGGTATGTAGTGAAAAATGCACTATTTTTGGCTGTGAGGCACGTGCTAGGTGTGCTCCATATGGATAGTAGCCCCTGAGACTCTGGTTGCCCGCCCTTGGCAGCAAACGGGGGATCATATAGTAATGATTGCACTGTACATATGCGCAGGTACCTAAGGGTTCGTTAGCCGACCAGTCCGTTGATGTTGCCGAGCTAAGGAGGCACATCGGATCTATTGATGCCGATATCACGCTGGTGAACGAGCGGCTGAACGAGTCCCAAGGTATGTGCTCTACTTTCCTTATTATGTTGCATAGGAAAATGTGAGAGGGGCATAATATTAATGCAAAGTGTTTGTACTACAGATGGTGCTGCTGCCGTGGAAGCCCTAAGGGCGGAACTTGCCCAGGCCAAGGAACAAGCTCGTGTTAGCAATGCGGCTGCCCTAAAGGCAGCCGAAGAATTGAGAGCTGAACAGGCTGCTCATCGCCAAAGCGAGTAACAGATAGCCGAAATGGCTGTGGAGTTGAAAAGTGCCGCCGACCGGTTTGAACTCCTTGAAAAGGAGAATAAGGCTAGTTCAGCTGCCACCAAGGAGATGTGGACCGAGGTCAGGGGTGTGCGGGAGGAGCTTCAACAGGCCGGTAAGATCGCGGCTGGGGGCTCCTACTTACTGCGCACGAAGTTTTTGGATCCGAAGTATGCTCCCCTGGATGGACGCTGGAGTCCTCCAGATGCGTATGCGGACTTGGCGAAAAGTACAGCGGATGCAGCCAAGTTTTTCGAGGGTCAAGGTCATAAAGAAGTGAAGAAGCTTTTCTGGTTGCAATTCAATGCTCCCGCACGCCCGCTGCCGTTAAGTGAGAAGATGGCTGCTGTAGCGGAGCTTCATAGGTTGTCCGGGCTTGCAATGTGGTCTGTAATAGACTATCTTTGGCCGAAGGGGCCTAAGCCAGACAATTACTTTGGTTTGGTGCAACAATTCCTTAGGGACGTGCCTCAGATCGACGCCATGAGAAGGTCGGCGTGCATAGAGGGTGCACGAATGGCTCTTGCCCCCGTTAAAGCCTATTGGACAGATATGGAGGCCACCATTATAGCGACCCAGAATCCGGCGGGGGGCCATTATCCGGCCGAGCACTACTTGGAGCAGGTAGCAGAAGGTGCCCGCTTGATAGGGGCGTAGTGCTCAAAGAATGTATTGTTCGAGTGACAAATCGAATCATTGTAAAAACAATGTTATTTTGGTTATGAGGCTATATTTATACTTTGTGCCAAAAAGTATTATTTGTGCCTCCTGTGCGGCCGCTTTATGTCTATGTGTAATTCTGAAAGTTAGCAGTCGTTGGCTTCAGCCCCCACGCATACAATGCGGGGGTGTTCGCGAAAAATATGCATAATCACACTTGTTCTAACGTCTTGGTCCATTAAGGAGGTGATAGCACGTCGAACTAGGCAACTGGACTATACAGTTGTAACACTTTCACTTAGCCATAGGAGTTTGACAGTGGGGCTACTATGTAGCCCCTAGTACTTTTGCGTGCATCCGAATACGGGCGCATATGTACATGGTCGGGAAATGGCCCTTCGTTAATGCGGAGGAATCCTAAAGATTCCGATAAGTCATCGAGTGGCTGAACAGTCTCGCGCTGTATCATGACAGTCGGCTTTCTCTACTGAAGTGCTCATCCGGAATAACCAGGGCACAATCGCAGTAGTTCTCCATTGGCCGCCTTAGCCGATAAGAACGGAACATAAGGCGGCAAACCCAGGAGCCGTGCAAACCCAACATTTTACCAAAGACATGATTCGGAGCTGATGCATATAAGGCCAAACTCGTGACGCCGAACACTCCCGAAGGTATTCGGACTATATAACAGAAAATGGGCTGAAGAATGCCCATTCATTATAAACCCTGTATTTCTAGGTACGTGCGTTAGTCTGTCGTGGCGAAATGCCAATAACGGCAGTATCCTTTGTGGGTATGAAACCCATGGGATGTTTAAACAACAAGAGGTAATAGAAAAGGTTTACACAGGGGCTTAATCTAAAGAGAAACCTTTTGAGCGGGGCCCTGCACGTCTACGCCTTTGTCTCCATTGTGTCGTATCCTGGAAGGGTATCGCGCGAATGTTGTTTGTAAAAGATAAAACTTGTGTAAGAGAGTACAACGTTAGTATGCGATGGATAGTAAAAGTGTAAGACGTTGGCCCGCCAATAAGGTTGATCCAAGTGTGCGGCTATATTAAATATTTATAGCCCCTGGTGTCCTCTATGGGATTACATATACGGTGCCCTGGTTCAGTTTTATCCAGGTTGCCGGACTCGTCTAACCGTGTCTGTGGTCTTAATGACTAGTCATGCTTTCTGATATTGGAGGCCACTTATAGCCCGGCCTCTAGGGCTGTCGCGTGTTCCTCTATGCGTGAAGAGCGCTCTGTGTTTCCATTAACGGTGATGACGCCACGTGGACCGGGCATCTTGAGTGTAAGGTAGCCATAGTGCGGTAATGCGTTGAAGCGGGTGAAGGCCGTTCTTCCAAGCAATGCATGATAGCCGCTTTGGAAGGGTGCGATGGTGAAGAGTAGTTCTTCGCTTCTAGAGTTGCATGGGCAGCCGAATGTTACCTCCAGTACGATAGAGCCCCTGCCATAGGCTTCAACGCCTGGTATCACCCCTTCGAAGGTGGTGTTGCTTTGGCTAACTCTGGATGGGTTTATCCCCATCCTGCGGACAGTGTCCTCGTATATTAACTTGAGACTATTGCCGCCGTCCATAAGGACGTGGGTGAGATGGTATCCATCGATTATAGGGTCAAGCACCAAGGCGTCTGATAATCCGCACCGAATAATAGTTAGGCGGTCCATGTGATCGAAGGTGATCGGACGAGACATCCAGTAGTTAGGTGTGGGTACGATGGGCTCTATATCGTACGTGTCTCTGAGCACGCGTTCGTGCCTTCTCGTGGATGTGTGAGTCACGTGGATCATGTTTACTGTTTTAACCTCTGGTGGGAATTTTTTTCTGTCCCCCAGTGTTCGGCTGGCGAGGTTCATCCTCGTATTCAGTTGGTGTTTCCCTTCCCTTGTGTTCGGCATTTAATTTGTCGGCCTGCTTGAAGACCCAGCACTCTCTGTGTGTGTGGTTCGCAGGTTTGTCAGGGGTGCCATGAATTTGGCACAGTCTGTCCAGGACTCTGTTCAGACCGGACAGTGCCTCTTTACTGCCTTAAAATGGCTTCTTTTGCTGAGCGGGTCAAGAGCCCCTGAATCCGGCATTGACCGTTGTGTTGTCCGAGCTCTCTTCCTTGTTTTGGCGTTTGTTTCTATTACGCGGTGGCTTCCCGTTGTCGTTCCTTATTTCGAATGTGCTTGAGTTGCTGGTGCCTTTACGGGCCAACCAGCTATCTTCACCCGCGCAAAAGCGGGTCATAAGGCTTGTTAAGGATGCCATTGTCCTTGGCTTTTCTTGGCCGAGGTGTCTGGCAAGCCGCTCGTCGCGGATGCTATGTTTGAATGCCGCTAACGCTTCGGCGTCCAGACAATCAACAACTTGATTCTTCTTAGTGAGGAATCTGTTCCAAAGCTTGCGGGCAGACTCTCTGGGCTGTTAGATTATGTGACTTAAATCGTCAGCATCCGGAGGCCGGACATAAGTCCCTTGAAAATTGGCCCTGAAAGCATCCTCGAGTTCCTCCAAACTCCCAATTGAATTTTCGGGGAGGCTCTTCAACTAGTGTCGAGCTGGTCCCTTCAATTTGAGGGGAAGGTATTTAATGGCATGGAGGACATCCCCACAAGCCATGTGAATATGCAGGATAAAATACTCGATCCAGACCCCTGGGTTTGTCGCTTCGTCGTATGCCTCTATGTTCACAGGTTTGAAACCTTCTGGAAATTCATGGTCCAGTACTTCTTCTGTGAAGCACAGGGGGTGAGCAGCCCTCTGTATCTGGACGTGCTGTGGCATGCCGTCGGCTATTGTTGTGTCCGATGTTTATTCCGAACTGGTATTTGGTTGGTACGATCGTTTTGGTGACTATTGTCCCTCGTCGGGGTGTGTCCTTTAGATCTGTAGATGGACTTGGCCGCGCCGGCTTTCTTATCCAGGTGCTCTCGTAGATCATGCACGGTGTCGGTAGCCGCTCTTATGCAGTTATGAAGCGGTACGTCTGGCCTCTTGGTCGTGTTATTCTTTGGTGGAATGGCCTCGTCGTCGAATTCTGGCAGTAGCTTGCATTTTGGATAGCTCTTTGTATGGCGATCGTCGCCGTATCTTTCTTCAGTGTCTAGCACTTTATTCCATCTGCGATTGAGGGTTTCCTGTGTGGCTTTTAGCCGTTGCTTCTGCTTCTTTAGACTTCTCGCTGTGGCCATTAGCCTTCTGTGGAGGTTGTCCCTCGGGATCATGTTGATCGGGCGTCTGCTCCGAACTGGGTTCGGCGTGACCTGGCTCATCCTGCTCCATCACTGGGTCCATGTGGTCGTTGTTGCCTTCAGAGTTGACTGGTATGTCGATCTTTCTAGCGATTTTGTTGCTATTTTTACTATTGCTGGACTTTGAGCGGAGTCTGCGCCATCCTTTTGGATTTTGCCCGGGGGTTTTATCTTCTGGATTGTCGTCTCGTCCTCCTTGGGCGTATCCACGCTGTAGTCCAGCGCCCCAGAGATTTTGAATCTTCTGCTGCATCGTCGTCCATACTGTCGATGCCTACGGAGTTGAAGTCAAGCACGTCGGTTAAATCATCAACCGTGGCAATGAAGTGGGTGGTGGGTGGGCAATGAATTCCTTCGTCGCCTGCTTCCCACTCGAGCCGGACATAGTTTGGCCAAGAGTCTCCTATCAAAGAGAGAGATTTCAACGAGTCCAGCACATTGCAAAAGGGCGAGTGCTGGAAGATATCCACAGCGGTGAACCCCATTACCAGAGCCCAACCAGGCTTGGCGGGCTCGGGAGCACACGGACTGGAACCTAGAACCGGATACGAGTCCGGGGGTTCGGAGTTACAGGTTTTCTTAGAAGTGAGGCCTGTGTTCGGCTCTATCGCCGATGAGTGTGTAGCCTGTGGGGCGGGGTCCATCCACCCGTCCGTGGGCCACGCAGTCTGCTCCGGATTTAGGTCCGGGAGTACTGCAGGGGTGATATCCCGAGCACTGTCCAACAGCAGGTCTAGGACGTGCTCATCATGACTGCCTGACACTCCTGACACAGGCCCAATTCCGTCGAAGATCAAGTCTCCACGGATATCGGTCATGTAGTTCAAGTTTCCGAACCTGACCTGGTGGCCAGGGGCATAGCTGTCGATTTGCTCCAGATGGTCGAGCGAATTGGCCCGCAGTGCGAAGCCGCCGAACACGAAGATCTTTCCGGGGAGAAAAGTCTCGCCCTAGACCGTGTTATTAATGATTGAAGGCGCCATCAAGCCTTGCAGCAACAACACAGAGGAACTCTCAATGAAAGCACCAATGTCAGTGTCAAAACCGGCAGATCTCGGGTAGGGGGTCCCGATCTGTGCGTCTTAGGCTGATGGTAACAGGAAGCAAGGGACACAATGTTTACCCAGGTTTGGGCCCTCTCGATGGAACTAAAACCCTACTTCATGCTTGATTAATATTGATGATATGAGTAGTACAGGAGTAGATCTACCAGGAGATTGTAGAGGCTAAACCCTAGGAGCTAGCCTATGATGATTATGATTGTAATTGTGATCGGCCTTCTAAGGACCAACCTCTCCAGTTTATATAGACACTGGAGAGGGCTAGGGTTTACATGGAGTCGGTTACAAGGAAGGAAATACAATCTCCGGATAGCTAAGCTTGTCTTCCATGCAAAGAAGAGTCCCATCCGGACACGGGAAGGAGTCTTGAGTCTTGTATCTTCACGCTCCAATAGTCCGGCTGTCCGGATACCCCCTAATCCAGGACTCCCTCAGACGTCCCCCTTCTGGACCCTATTCGGATGGGCCTTCCTGAGTTTGCAAATGCCCCGCTGAAGAAATGCCACAGCTGGCGCCCCTGGAGCCCCCACAAGGAAGATAACAGAGAGGTCCTTTTCCTGATGGACAGGATAAAGACGCTGAACAAATCAGGACTGACAATAATTGAGGTTATGTCAATATGTATAATGCGGGAAGTGCGGCCACTTCAATATCGGGGGAAACCCATGTGACACTTCAATGGAGAAGACAATGCCACCCGCTGCGGTCGTAAAGGTACAGACACCGCCGCCGCTCTGGCGAAAATACTGTCCGATTTTTACAAAGGGGAAGAAGAGGAGTTCATCCGTATTGAGCCATGGGATGGATTCTCCATGTACAACCCCCCAAGTTGGGTGAGCTGCTATCTTTTATTCCAGTCTTTCCCGCATTCTTCATCACAAATATTACCTTGCGAATTCATAGCAGGAACTTCGAAAAGCTATGAGGGAGGTCCACAGCCCGTCTCCACAGCCAGAGGACCCCGACTGAGCCCTCGACCCGGATTTGAAGAAGATTCGGACATATTTGTGGAGCTCATCGACAGGACATTTTATCAGTTAAGCTGTGACGGTGCCTTGGTAGCTATCATAGCTGATTATCCTGGCCTACACCCTGCATCACATGTAAGTAAAACCGGAGTCCCAACTACCGAGAAGGATCCCCTCTTTGCACCTTACTGTAGGATCGATGAAGGTAAGAGTGTCTAGAGGGGGGGATTAGACAACTCGACAAGATAAAAATTATGCCTTTAGACAAAGACAAGTTTATGGCAGATTTAGCATATTACACAAGTCAAGTAGCTTACTACACATGCAATTCTAGAGTATGGGCAGCGGAAAGTAAATTGCACATGAAGTAAAGAGAGGTGGAGAAGATCAAACGCAATTTGGAGACACGGAGATTTTTCTCGTGGTTCCGATAGGTGGTGCTATCGTCAATCCACGTTGATGGAGACTTCAACCCACGGAGGGTAACGGCTGCGAGAGTCCATGGAGGGCTCCACCCACGAAGGGTCCACGAAGAAGCAACCTTGTCTATGCCATCATGGCATACGCCCACGGAGGACTAGCCTTACTCGGGTAGATCTTCACGAAGTAGGCGATCTCCTTGCCCTTACAAACTTCTTGGTTCAACTCCACATCTTGACGGAGGCTCCCAAGCGACACCTAACCAATCTAGGAGGCACCACCCTCAAAAGGTAATAGATGGTGTTGGTGATGATGAACTCCTTGCTCTTGTGCTTCAAATGATAATCTCCCCAACACTCAACTCTCCTCACTGATTTGGCTGTGGTGGAAGAAAGGATTGAGTGGAAAGCAACTTGGGAAGGCTAGAAATCAAGTATCATATGGTGGGAGTGGAGCAACTTGATCTCAACACAAGGGTAGGTAGTTTTCTTCTCAGAAATGTAAGGTAGGAGTGGTAGTTCTTTCTGATGGCTCTCTCTACGAATGAAGAGGAGGTGGAGGGGTATTTATAGCCTCCACTCAAAATCCAACCGTTACACACATTTGACCAATCTCGGTCAGACCGAAGTTGACAACTCGGTGAGACCGAAAGTTCAAATCTTGTGAACGTTGGGATTTTCGGTGGGACCGAAAATAAAATCTCGGTGAGTCCGATTCTTCCAAAGACTAGGGTTTGCCATTCTCGGTGGGACCGACTTTATCATCTCGGTGACACCGATTTGATTACTGTAAGTTCTGAAGGTTGGCAACACTAGTTTCGTGAGACCGAGTTTGGAATCGGAAAACCGAAATTACTAGGGTTTGGCTTTGTGGCTTAGGTGGTTCATCTCGGTGTGGTGAGTTTATGGAATCGATGGGACCGAGATTACTTATGAGTATATGTTGGAATGAAAGATTGCTGATAGTTTGGGAGATAGATCACTAAGCACTTTGAGCAACCAGATCATTATCATAACCTCATCCCCTTTTAATAGTATTGGCTTTCCTATAGACTCAATGTGATCTTGGATCACTAAACCAGAAATGGAGTCTTGAGCTCTTGCCAATGCTTGCCTTAGCATCTTAGGGGTCCACCTTTCCAGTCCTTTTGCCATGCCAGAGTGATTGACTTTCCTGAAACATACTTGATAAAAGCATTAGTCCAACCACAAAGTATGTTGTCATTAATTACCAAAACCACCCAGCGAGCAAATGTGCTTTCAATCTCCCCCTTTTTGGTAATTGATGGCAACACACAAAAGAAGATATCAAAGCTTACTGAAGGAAGGACAGAATTATCATTAAAGCTTTGACAAGCATGTAGTACATGACTCCCCTACAAGTGTGCAAGATTTTCATAGATTATGGTTTTGGACTACCACAAGCACACAAGAGAGAAAAGCAAGATGTGCTACATGCAGCTTGGCTATATGCATCGAGAGCGAGATGAAAGGAAGTGAGTGATAATGCATATGTGCATGGTGATTTCTTGCAAACAGATATTCACAAGCAAGTCACCAAGATGCACATTCTGCAAGATGCATATACTTACCTTGAGGTTCCTTGGCATTGTACCTGAAGAAATAGACTTGGGAAAACAGGGTTAGATAACACAAGATTATTTCTTCAACCAACTGCAAGAACATCAAGAGTACCAAGCCAGGGATGACATGTATAAAGAGTGTCTCATATGAGCACAAGCTTGAATCAGCAGACATGTCTCCCAAGACTAAAAGATTTTCAATGAGCTCTGAGAGATTTTGCTTTTCATAAGATACCAATTGTGATTTTCATAAGATACCAATTGTGAGAGCAAGGAAAGCAAAATCAAAAGAATGATGCCAAATGTAATATCCAATATGGAACACGGCAAAGCTTTGATGTGATTCTCTCCCCCTTAAGGTAAGATTGCTCTTCTTCTCCTCCTAAATCTTCTCTTCTCCCCTTATCTTCCAATCTCCCCCTGAGCTCCCCCTAAATCTTCTCCCCCTTTGACATCAAGTGCCGAAAAGGACAGTAAACTAGGAAGGTCAGGAAAGATGGAAGGAAAGAAGTGGGATCCTTAAGAATCACAACTGTGCAATAAGAAAGATGCATAAAGAATCATTGAGTTGAGCTGCAGAAGATGCTTTCCTGAAAGAAAATCGGTGACACCGAAGTAAGATGGATCGGTAGGTCCGAAAGTCTGGGACTTAGGGCAAATCCTTTTTCGGTCAAACCGAAGTATTTCAGTCGCTGACGCTGAGTTTAATTTCAAGGAAATATAGAAATAATTCAGCTCACTTTGCAAGGATTGTTTCAAAGGATTTGCAATGAATTTGTAAATGGTTTTCAGGGAATTGATCAGAGCCAAAAAGATATACACAAAAACAGAAGAATAGAAATTGAGCAGATCCTTTTTTAAAAAAAAAATAAGCAAGAAAACTCAATGAGAGAGCATAAGAGAAAAACAGAAACAACTCCAAAACATATGTACTTCACCTAGATAGGGGTCGGTGACTAAGTCACCTATGTTTGAGTATATTGACTTAGGAGTCAAATGAGAACATTTGATCATAGGTCATACTCATCGCTTAAGCTCAAAATGGGGTTGCCATTTTTCGATTCAAGATTTGATGTGATCACATCTTATGAAGCTGCTTGTACTCATGACTTAGAGCAAAGCTCCTTCAAGATGTGAAAAACATACCTTGGGCTTGTTGTTGCTTTGTTCATGTAGGTGAACTTGATGTAGATGCTCATAGAATGTGAAGTTGGAGCACCATTTCCTCTTGTGTAGTTCATCTTCCTACATGGGTTAGGCGAGCAAGGAAATGCTCAAGAGTATCCAAGATGACAAGAGTGAAATACTAGATGTATAAGGTGTCAAAAAGGATATGTGGAGTTTTGTTCCTTGTACTCAACTTCCCAAAGGGCTAGATACTTGGTCAATGACAAGATTACTCAAGATTTGAGTGTGTGGTAATCTTGTGGAATGTAGACCATCCAAGTACCGCAAGGAGTTAGATGCAATACAAGGGGCAAATGTGTCCAAGACATATGATCATCATCATAAGAGAAATATCAAGGATTAGTCAATTAGGCTCATGCCTTGCATGCACCAATGGAGCTTTCACTCCAAATTTGAAGCATCAATGATGTTCAACTCACTCCTTAAGCGACAAAACACTTTCTCATCAAGTGGTTTTGTAAAGATATCTGCAAGCTGTTTGTCAGTACGAACATGCTTAAGATCGATGTCACCCTTAGCAATGTGATCACGAATAAAATGGTGATGAACTTCAATGTGTTTTGTGCGAGAGTGTTGCACGGGATTGTGTCCAATCTTAATCGCACTCTCATTGTCACAAAGCAAAGGAACATGTCTCGCATGTATCCCATAATCCTTAAGCGTTTGTGTCATCCATAGCAACTGAGCACAACATGAACCAGCAGCAATATATTCTGCTTCAGCTGTAGATAGTGATACTGAATTTTGTTTCTTGGAGGACCAAGATACAAGGGATCGACCAAGAAATTGACACGTACCCGAAGTTGACTTTCTATCAACCCTGTCTCCGGCATAGTCCGAGTCGGAATAGCCAACAAGATCGAAAGAGGCCCTCTTAGGATACCAAATGCCAAAGTTAGGTGTGTGTATCAAATATCTCACAATTCTTTTAACAGCTTTAAGATGACATTCTTTAGGGCTGCTTGATATCGAGCACACATGCATACACTCAACATTATGTCGGGACGAGAAGCACAGAGATATAGTAGAGAACCAATCATGGATCGATAAACTTTTGATCAACAGGTTCTCCATCTTTTGTCAAGTCATTATGTCCACTAGTAGGCATGGGGTTCTCATACCTTTGCTTTCTTGCATGTTGAACTTCTTGAAGAGATCCTTGGTGTACTTTGTTTGTGAGACAAAGGTACCCTCCTTAGATTGCTTGATTTGCAACCCAAGGAAGAATTTGAGTTCACTCATCATGGACATCTCATACTTCTCCGACATGAGCTTTCCGGACTTCTCGCTAAAATGAGGGTTAGTTGAACCAAAGATAATATCATCAACATATATTTGGCACACAAATAGTTCACCATCAACCCTTTTCGTGAATAGCGTTGAGTCTATTTTACCAATCTCAAATCCTTTCTCAAGAAGAAAGCTAGTTAAGCATTTGTACCAAGCTCTAGGGGCTTGTTTAAGACCATAAAGAGCTTTGTGCAACTTGTAAACATGATTAGGCTTTTTAGGATTCACAAATCCGGGGGGTTGTTTCACAAATACTTCCTCCTCAATTTCACCATTTAAGAAAGCACTTTTAATGTCCATTTGATAGAGAGTAATATCATGGTGGTTGGCATAAGCAAGAAGAATGCGAATGGACTCAAGTCTAGCAACGGGGGCATAGGTCTCACCATAGTCCGTACCTTCGACTTGTGTGTAACCTTGAGCTACGAGACGAGCCTTGTTGCGGATGACTTGTCCATCCTCATCTTGCTTGTTCCGAAACACCCATTTGGTTCCAATGACGTTTTGGTCATCATTGGGCTTCTCTACCAAAGTCCAAACGTTGTTCCTCTCGAAGTTGTGAAGCTCTTCATGCATAGCGTTCACCCAATCCGGGTCTTCAAGCGCTTCTTCTACCTTCATAGGTTCAAGACTAGAGATAAATGAGTAATGCTCACAAAAGTTAGCTAAACGAGTTTTAGAGCGAGTAATTCTCCTGGAGTCGATGTCATTCATCATTTGTTCCACGGGATGATTCTTCTTGACTCTTGCTCGAACTCGAGATAGCTTTTGTTGTGGTCGCGGCTGAGCTTCCTCATCATCCTCATCTTCTTCTTCTTCATTGTTGTTGGTGTTGTCTTGAGGTGGTTGAGAAGGAGGTTGTGGTGGATCTTCTTGTCGCACTTCCTCATCTTGGTGAGTTCCACTTGTGGAAGCCTCCATGTTGCCTTGAGGTTCATCTCTCCGTGAGGTAGGGGGCTCCACATATGTAGATGAGGTACTCTCCTTCACTTCCATGGGACGAATCTTTCCAATAGATAAATCTTGAATGGCTTCCGATGGGTCTTTGTCTCCTACATCAATAGGCATTTGCTCTACTTGCGAGCCATTAGATTCATCAAACTTCACATCTACCGCCTCTTCAACCTTTCGGTGAAATTATTGTAGACACGGTAGGTGTGGGAGTTTGATCCATAACCGAGGAAAAAGCCTTCATGAGTTTTAGGAGCAAACTTAGACCGACGATGCTTATCAAGGATATAGCATTTTGAACCAAAGACACGAAAGTATCCCACTTGGGGTTTGTTACCGGTGAGGAGCTCGTATGAAGTCTTGCCGAGGAGCTTGTGAAGATAAAGCCTATTGATAGCATGACAAGCTGTCTCGACGGCTTCTCCCCAAAAGTGTTTCGGTGTCTTGTATTCGTCAAGCATCGTTCTCGCCATCTCTATGAGCGTTCGGTTCTTCCTCTCAACAACTCCATTTTGTTGAGGTGTGTACGTAGCCGAGAACTCATGTAGAATTCCTTCCTCATCGAGAAAAGAGTCCACATGGGCGTTCTTGAACTCCGTTCCATTGTCACTCCGAACTTTCTTGATCTTCACCTCAAATTGATTTTGGGCCTTTCTAGCAAAGGTTTTGAAGATTCTCTGAACCTGTGACTTGTCATCAAGGAAAAATAGCCACGTAAATCTGGAATAATCATCAACAATAACTAGACCAAAGGAGTTACCACCAAGGCTTTTGTAAGCATTGGGACCGAAGAGATCCATATGAAGAAGCTCAAGCGGTCTCCTCGTGGTCATGATATTCTTCACGGGATGACTTCCACCTACTTGTTTTCCTGCTTGACAAGCACTGCAGAGTCTATCTTTGTCAAAGAAAACATCTTTAACACCAAGAATATGATCACCTTTGATTAGTTTGTCTAGATTACGCATACCAACATGTCCAAGCCTTCTACGCCAAAGCCAACCTTTAGCGGATTTAGCAATGAAGCAAGTTCTAGGTTGAGCTTTCTTAGTGAAATCCACGATATATAGATCACCTCTACGGATACCGGTAAATACCATGTTATGATTGTCACGACGAAAAACTTGGCAATCTACTTCGGTGAATAGCACATTGAATCCAAAGTCAGCTAATCTAGACACGGAAAGTAAATTGTATCCAAGTGATTCAACAAGCATGACATTTTGAATAGAGCTATCATGAGATATGGCCACCTTACCAAGGCCAAGTACCTTACCCTTGGAGTTGTCTCCAAAAGTCACATACTTGCGTGGACCATCGTTCTTTGCAAGCTCTCGAAACATGTCTTCATCTCCCGTCATGTGATCGGTGCATCCACTATCAAGAATCCACTCTTTTCCACCGGATATGTAGTCTCTCAAATTTGCCATAAGATTGAGACTCTTCATGATCTTGTGTAGCTCGGTGTCCGAATCGAAGTAATCGTCATCATGCTCATGCTCATCATCATATTGACCCATAGATAATTCATCATCAATACCTAGGTCAATTTGACAACTACTTGCATTAGTTTTGTCAATGTGACAATAATCATCGGAATGCAATACAAGAGCATTTCTAATTAGAACATTGATAAGTCCGGGATCACCCTTCTTTTTCATAAGATCACGAAGCTCAAAGAAGCATTTATCAAAGTTGGGATCATTGGGGCGCATCATATCAAATTCAATAGTCTTGTATAGAATTTCATCAAGACCTCTCAAAGAGTAGTCCGGATAAAGTTCTTCCAAGAACTTCCATATGGCATAGGCGCACTCAAAGTTTGTGACAAGCTCAAGTAAGTTATCGGGCAAACCTCTAATGATAAGATTTACAGTTCTAAGGTTACGAAGCAAATCAAGCTCTTCATCCATAGTAGGGTGCAAGGGGTCAAATGGAGGTACATATGGGGTTTCAACATAATTGCGCAAGTTGTACATCTTAAAGTTAGCAAGCATTTCAATCCTCCACGAGTTATAGGACACTCCATCAAGAATAGGCACTCTATGGCTAACACTCCCAAACGTAGACACGTCCATCTTCCTCCAATGGTGTGCAAACCAAAGCAATGGAGACCAATGCTCTGATACCAATTGTAGGATCGTTGAAGGTAAGAGTGTCTAGAGGGGGGGGATTAGACAACTCGACAAGATAAAAATTATGCCTTTAGACAAAGACAAGTTTATGGCAGATTTAGCATATTACACAAGTCAAGTAGCTTACTACACATGCAATTCTAGAGTATGGGCAGCGGAAAGTAAATTGCACATGAAGTAAAGAGAGGTGGAGAAGATCAAACGCAATTTGGAGACACGGAGATTTTTCTCGTGGTTCCGATAGGTGGTGCTATCGTCAATCCACGTTGATGGAGACTTCAACCCACGGAGGGTAACGGCTGCGAGAGTCCACGGAGGGCTCCACCCACGAAGGGTCCACGAAGAAGCAACCTTGTCTATGCCATCATGGCATACGCCCACGGAGGACTAGCCTTACTCGGGGTAGATCTTCACAGTAGGCGATCTCCTTGCCCTTACAAACTTCTTGGTTCAACTCCACATCTTGACGGAGGCTCCCAAGCGACACCTAACCAATCTAGGAGGCACCACCCTCCAAAAGGTAATAGATGGTGTTGGTGATGATGAACTCCTTGCTCTTGTGCTTCAAATGATAATCTCCCCAACACTCAACTCTCCTCACCGATTTGGCTGTGGTGGAAGAAAGGATTGAGTGGAAAGCAACTTGGGAAGGCTAGAAATCAAGTATCATATGGTGGGAGTGGAGCAACTTGATCTCAACACAAGGGTAGGTAGTTTTCTTCTCGTAAATGTAAGGTAGGAGTTGTAGTTCTTTCGATGGCTCTCTCTACGAATGAAGAGGAGGTGGAGGGGTATTTATAGCCTCCACTCAAAATCCAACCGTTACACACATTTGACCAATCTCGGTCAGACCGAAGTTGACAACTCGGTGAGACCGAAAGTTCAAATCTTGTGAACGTTGGGATTTTCGGTGGGACCGAAAATACAATCTCGGTGAGTCCGATTCTTCCAAAGACTAGGGTTTGCCATTCTCGGTGGGACCGATTTTATCATCTCGGTGACACCGATTTGATTACAGAAGGTTACAGAAGGTTGGCAACACTAGTTTCGGTGAGACCGAGTTTGGAATCGGAAAAACCGAAATTACTAGGGTTTGGCTTTGTGGCTTAGGTGGTTCATCTCGGTGTGACTGAGTTTATGGAATCGGTGGGACCAAGATTATTATGAGTATATGTTGGAATGAAAGATTGCTGATAGTTTGGGAGATAGATCACTAAGCACTTTGAGCAACCAGATCATTATCATAACCTCATCCCCTTTTAATAGTATTGGCTTTCCTATAGACTCAATGTGATCTTGGATCACTAAACCAGAAATGGAGTCTTGAGCTCTTGCCAATGCTTGCCTTAGCATCTTAGGGGTCCACCTTTCCAGTCCTTTTGCCATGCCAGAGTGATTGACTTTCCTGAAACATACTTGATAAAAGCATTAGTCCAACCACAAAGTATGTTGTCATTAATTACCAAAACCACCCAGGGAGCAAATGTGCTTTCACTTACCCACCGCACATATACTGCGTTTTACAGGGAAGGCCGTCGGGGCACCGTGCCGAACCCGCGGTGACTCGTTAACAAGGGGCACCAAAGCCAGGTAGGCTTAAAAGGAAGGCGGTCAGGACCGAGACGCCGTCGCAGAGGTATGATTAAAAACCTGCTACGTGATTATCATCTTTTAAAATATAACATGTCCATGGTTTCCTGGCAGAAAAAGCGCTCGCCGGACTGTATCCGGAGAGCCTGCCGGCCAGGCCTCCACCAGCCGAACTCCGAGGCCGGACTCAAGGGCGGAGGTCAAAGCGGGGACAACGCCGAACGGTCCTCCTACAGAGGATGCGGATAGATTATCCGCTACAAACTCCGAAGTGGAGAGCGCCATGAATCACAGGCACCGACGGGCCACACTACGCGACCCTAATTTCTCTGAAGAGGCGTTCAATGCCTTCAACTCAAGGGACGCCTACATCCGAGGTGCTCAAGATGGCCTCGCTAGAGCCATGGACCAGTATGTAAAGGATATACGTGTAAGAAAATCTGATAAGTATGTATATCAGGTGCCCCTGAGACTTGAAACAGTTGGCACAACTGATTTAGGATCATTGTATGCATAGGTTCTTACAGAGAAGAATACCTAGCTGTCTAAAGAGCTGGAGGAGTGCAAAGCCCAGGTGAGGGCCACAGTTGCCGGAATGGAGGAGTCCACAAAGGCCCCATCTGGTAATACTGTCTTGATCGGAACGAATGTAATGACGTGTACCAGTTAGTATTCTGCATGAATGCAAATCTAACAATAGATTTTGCAGACAATCCTTGTGGTAATCCGGAGATCATACCGGGGGATGAGCAACATGCTCAACGACAGCTAAAGCTTGGCGAACATGTGCTTACAAAGGTTATATGGGAGAAAAATAATCTCCAGGACGCGAATACCCGACTAGACGTCGAATTGAAGGATGTTCGGGCCCAGCTTGCTGACTACGTGAAGGAGAATAAGAGGCTTCGACACGGCATTTTTAGTAAGTCCTTGAACGAACCTTTATAGAGTTCGGTGAAGAAGCGGGCTAACAGAATTATGTCTGTAGGTATGCTGACAGGTCGTCCCGAAGAGGAGATGCCCGGATCTACAGGCGATCTTCTGCAAGAGCTCTCACAACTGCACGGACAAATTCGGCAGGTGATGCAGGGCATTGCCCAGGCCTTGTGGCCATCCGCCGCCCTGCCAGGAGGCATGGGTGAGCTTGTCAAGGGAGCGCGGCGGTGCTTCCGATTATGGAAGATGTCGGCCTACCGACAAGGTGCAAGGGAAGCCTGGGCCATGGTGAAGACGCGATACACCAAGGCTGACCCGAACCACATGGCCGATGTCGGACCTGTAGGGTCAGATGGGAAAGAGATCCCTGTTAGTCTGGTATATGACCAGGTAGCATTAGCCGCGAAGTATTCCCAACAGGATTGTAGGCTAGACAGCCCGTTGGATGGTATAGAAGAAGAATTTAGTCAGTGTAAGTGACTTTGTACTTCAAAGGACATATTTTGTCCCTAGCGGGATTGTAAATCATTTGTCTTGGCGGACCTTTTCGCTTCAACCTCTAGACCCAATAGTCCGGAGTGTATCCGAATACCCGCTCAGTTATGCAAAAACCGGGGCACGCGTGGAAACCAGACGTAGGGTTCATAAGTGCTTAAACAGACTAGTACCCAACTAGCTATGTTATATTACATGGATAGTAAGAAACATCTTCCAGGGAGAATAGTTCCGTTAAGGGTTCCTTTCCCTGGGTACGCATGTATTTATGTGCATGTCTGAACTGCGAAAAGTGATGCAGGATATAACATCTGGGGGCATATATTGCAATAAGTAAGAAACATCTTTTGTTCACCGATCGAATATTCCCTTAAGAATGCTAGCTTTCGGCTTCACCCAGTCTGAGGTACACATCCGGCTGACCCGATAGTAACAGTCGCAGAGGTGCTCCCCTTATGCCCTAGCTGAATTAACGGGAACATAGGGCCTAAACACAAGAACCAGGCAACCCAGCTTGGCAAAAACTTAAGTCATATCGATGCATATAATGGTGAAAAAAGGTACATATTGAGGAATGGCGCATATGTGGTGGGCATAAAGCCCAGAAGATAATTATATTAAGCTTCTGTATAAGAAGCCCCCAGGTATATTGAGCGTGCATAGCGCGGCAAGGGTGTGCGGTTGAAGCATGCTTGAAGCTTTTAAGGCTATATATAAAAAAAGAAAGAGAGAGAGGATATAACTTAAAAAAGAAAGGCAGAGGTAAGGGGACGAACACAGAGTTCGGCACTATGTGTAGAATCTTTGGAGTCTAGCCGCGTTCCATGGGTTCGGCTCGAGTCGATTATCTGATGCATCACGCAGACGGTACACTCCTACTGTGAGAACTTTATCAATGATGAAGGGACCCTCTTACTTGGGCTTGAGCTTGTCTTTTTTCTTCTCTGGTAGGTGTAGAACGAGTACGCCAACGTTATAAGTTTTGGCCCTACTTCTCTGCTTTGATACCTTCGAGCCTGCTGCTGATAGAATGTGGAACGGGCCTTTGCGACGTCACGCTCCTCCTCCAGGGCATCTAAACTGTCTTGCCAATCCAGCTCGGCTTCTCTCTCTTCTTACATGTGCAGTCGAGGTGAGTCATGAATGATATCGGAGGGTAGCACTGCCTCTGCGCCTTACACCATAAAAAATGGTGTGTATCCGGTGGTGCGATTTGGTGTGGTCCGCAGCCCCCATAGTACGGAGTCGAGATCCTCGACCCACTGCGTATCTGATTCCTTCAAGGATCGCACTAGTCTGGGTTTAATGCCGCTCATAATAAGACCATTTGCTCGTTCGACTTGACCGTTTCTTTGGGGATTGTAGACGGAGGCATAATCGAGCTTAATGCCCATTTTGCCGCACCAAGTTTACACCTCGTCGCCTGTGAAGTTTGACCCATTATCGGTGATGATGCTGTGGGGGACACTGTAACGGTGTACGACCCCGGATATGAAGTCTATCACTGGTCCGGACTCGGCCGCTTTAACTGGTTTGGCTTCTATCCATTTGGTGAATTTATCCACCATGACCAACAAGTATTTCTTCTTATGGCTTCCTCCTTTAAGGGGTCCAACCATATCGAGCCCCCAGACCGCAAAGGGTCAAGTTATGGGGATTGTTTGGAGAGCGGTAGGTGGCATGTGGCTTTGATTTGCAAAAAGCTGGCAACCGACGCAATGTTGGACAAGGTCCTGTGCGTCTGCCCGAGCTGTCGGCCAGTAGAAACCTGTACGGAAGGCCTTGCTTACGAGTGCCTGAGCTGTGGTGTGGTGGCCGCCGAGTCCGGCATGAATTTCGGCCAAGAGCTGCCGCCCTTCCTCTTTGGAGATGCACCTTTGGAGCACTCCAGTCACGCTTTTCTTACAAAGATCTCCCTCGTGCACCTTGTAGGCTTTGGAGCATCGCACAATGCAACGTGCCTCATTTTGGTCCTTAGGGAGTTCTTGCCTATTTAAGTAGGCTAAGAATGGTTCAGTCCACGGGACGATGGTAACCGTCATCACGTGGGCCGAAGGTGTTATTTCGGTGGCGGAGCCTCCGATTACGTCAGAGTGTTTGGGATCTGGGGTTGTTTTCAGATCCTGACTGGTATTGCCAGTCTCCCCTTCCCACACCACGGATGGCTTGAACAGCCTTTCCAAGAAGATATTAGGTGGGATGGGGTCGTGCTTGGCGCCGATGCGGCGAGGATATCCGCCGCTTGATTATTTTCCCGGACCACATGGTGGAATTCGAGCCCCTCGAACGGAGCTGACATTTTGAGGACGGCATTGCGGTAAGCCGCCATTTCTGGGTCCTTGGCATCGAAGTCTCCATTTATTTGAGATATTGTGAGGTTTGAATCCCCATGCATTTCTTGGCGTTGAATGCCCATGGAGACTACCATCCGAAGACCGTGCAACAGAGCCTCGTATTCGGCTGCATTGTTGGAGTCTGTGTATAGTATTTGGAGTACGTATTGGACTGTATCTCCGGTGGGGGATGTCAGGACAATGCCTGCCCCTGCACCAGCCAAAGATCTTAGAGCCGTCAAAGTGCATGATCCAATTGAGTACGCTACTACTCTTTAGGGAGTTCGCTTCATCCATTCGATGGACGAAGTCGGCCAAGATTTCAGACTTAATGGCTCGCCATGGTTTATATGTTATGTCGAACAGGAGGAGCTTGATAGCACATTTAGCAATTCGGCCCGTGGCATCGCGCTTATTTATTATATCGTTGAGGGGTACTTCAGAGGCCACCGTGATTGAACACTCTTGAAAGTAGTGTCGTAATTTTTGGGATGCCATGAAGACCGCGTATGCTATCTTTTGATAATGTGGGTACCATGACTTGCATGGAGTGAGGACAGTGGATACATAGTATACCGGCTTTTGAAGCGGGAACTTATGTCCGTCTGTCTCTCGTTCGACGACGAGCACTGCGCTTACAACCTGGTGTGTTGCAGCTATATATAACAGCATAGGTTCGCCGATATTTGGCACGGACTGGATTGGAATGTTGGCCAAGACGGCCTTTATTTCTTCTAGTCTGGTCATAGCCGCATCCATCCACTCGAAGTGTTCGGTGCGTCGAAGAAGGCGATAAAGAGGTAGTGCCTTTTCTCCTAATCGGGAGATAAAGCGGCTTAAGGCAGCCACGCATCCAGTTAATTTCTGGATTTGCTTGAGGTCTGTTGGGGTAGCCAACTATGACAGAGCTTGGATTTTAGCCAGATTTGCTTCAATTCCTCTATTAGAAACGATAAATCCCAAGAGTTTTCCGGCAGGTACGCTGAAAACGCATTTTTCTGGATTGAGCTTGATGTCATATGTTCGTAGATTGTCGAACATAAGCCTTAAGTCGTCTATTAAAGATTCGACATGTCTAGTTTTGATGACCATATCGTCTACGTATGCCTCCACTATTTTGCCGATTTGTGTTTCCAAGCATGTCTGAATCATGCGTTGATAGGTTGCACCAGCATTTTTGAGCCCGAAAGGCATGGTGTTAAAACAGAAGGGGCCGTATGGAGTGATGAATGCCGTTGCGGCTTGATCGGACTCCGCCATCTTGATTTGATGGTATCCGTAGTATGCGTCGAGGAAGCACAATGAGTCGTGTCCTGCAGTAGCGTCGATGATTTGATCGATGCGGGGGAGTGGGAAGGGATCCTTAGGGCAAGCCTTATTGAGGTTCTTGAAATCAACACATAAGCGCCAGGATTTGTCCTTCTTTGGTACCATCACTAGGTTTGCTAGCCAGTCTAGATGTTTTATTTCTCGGATGAATCCGGCCTCGAGTAACTTTGCTAGCTCTTCTCCCATGGCTTGTCGCTTAGGTTCTGAAAAGCGCCGAAGAGTCTGCTTGACCAGCATGTATCCCTTCAGTATGTTTAGGCTATGCTCGGCCAGCCTGCGTGGGATACCTGGCATGTCTGAAGGATGCCAGGCGAAGATGTCCCAATTCTTGCGCAAGAACTCTCGCAGTGCGGCATCTATTGTGGGGCTCAGTTGTGCCCCGATGGATGATGTTTTTGTAGGGTCCGTTGGGTGGACCTGGAATTTGACTATTTCGTCCGCTAGTTTGAAGGAGGTGGACTTGGGTCATTTTCGAGTATTACGTCATCCCTGTCCACCGTGGAGCGCAGCGCAATTAATTCTTCGGCCGCGAGGGCTTCGAATAATGCCTCAAGGGCTAGAGCGGCGGTTTTATTTTCGGCGCGGAGTGCTATGTCCGGATCACTAGATAGAATGATATTCCATTGGGCCCGGGCATCTTGAGCTTCATGTACCCGTAATGGGGTGTAGCTTGGAAGCTCGTGAATGCACCCCGCCCTAAAAGAGCATGGTATCCGTTACTGAATGGGGCCACTTGGAATGTGATTTCTTCAGACCTATAATTCTCCGACGCGCCGAATACCACATCTAGTGTAATTTTTCGCGCGCATCGTGCCTCCCGACTAGGGATGATACCTCTGAAGGTCGTGCTGTTTTGCTCAATGCGGCTCTTGTCTATTTCTATTTTGTTAAGAATTTCCTCGTAGATGAGGTTTAATCCGCTGCTACCGTCCATGAGCACTTTAGTAAGCCGGAAGCCATCCACAATTGGACTAAGGACCAAAGCGGCTGGTGCTCGGACTATTCGGAATTGAGGTTCGTCACTGGAATTGAAGGTATGGCCGTGTCGTTCCATGGATTTATTGCTGCAACGTGGCAGACTTCGGCGAGTCTACGGAGTGCTCGCTTACGCCTATTATTTGAGGCAAAACTCTCGAATATTGTCAGTACTGTATTGTTATTTTCTGCGGGATGGTGCCCTGCGGTATTGTTGATGAGGAGATCCTCACCGCTCTTGGCCACGTGCCGAAGTATCCAACTTGCTCTCAGGCTGTGTGTTGGTATGGTATCCGGTGTACTGTGAATTTTGCATGGCCCTTGAGCCATCCCTCCAATACGGTTCCACGCCCTGTAGTGGACTTTGGTTTCTTTGTAATTGGATCGGGTGACTTGCGAGAGTGCACCCTTTTTGTTCGGACGAGGGGTTTAGTGAGAGCCGGAGGATCCCATAATTTTGTTTGGGTTTTCCATGTGCTTTCCATCGCACAGTATTTCTGTACTATGGCCGCCAAGTCAGCGAAGTGTGCTATGTCACGGCGACTTATGGCGTTGAGAATTCCCTTGTCCATGCAATTTTGGCAAAAGAATGAGATTGCGTCTTCCTCGCGACAGTCCATAACCATGCTCATTACAAGGAGGAATCTGGCCCAGAAGTGATGTACTGTCTCTTGCGGCTATTGTCTAATGGGGAAAGAATACTTGTGTCTGGGTGGGTGGGTAGATTTAGGTCCAAACCTTGACCCGATCTGAGATCCAGGGGCAGAGGAGCTTCCGAGCTTGGCAGCTCGGACTACGGGATGCTGCCCAATTTTTCTGGCCCGCCATCCGATTCTAGGTTCGGATCCTGGGCCATGTCCTCCTGTAGACGGGTATCCGGCTCGGAGAGCTCGGGAATCCGGACATAGTTCCTCCTTAAAATAGAGGAAGAATCGTTGCATTGTTCCTCCACCACCGCAATCTGATGGGTGACAGGTGGAGACTTAATCTCCCTTTGGTCGGGTTTAAGCCTGATCCGATCATAGTCCATAGCGACTCCTAGGGTGGCGATGGGATCCAAGAGCTCGTTCAGGGAGGAGAGCTCCATTGGATCCATCTGCTCGGTGAATTCCGAGCTGACGTGGAGACTGTTCTTGATGACCTGAGAAGTCATTGTCGGTGCGGTGGCCGGACGGGCGGTCATGATGATGCTGCCCAGCCGGAGAGTTTGGCCTACAGCCAGAGCTCCCCCAGAGGTGATGTTGTCCTTCACAACAAGGGGAGCCTTCAAGCCTTATCATGACGGCACAGTGGAACTCTCAATGAAAGCACCAATGTCGGTGTAAAAACCAGCGGATCTCGGGTAGGGGGTACCGAACTGTGCGTCTAAGGCTAATGGTAATAGGAGGCAGGGGACATGATGTTTACCCAGGTTCGGGCCCTCTCGATGGAGATAATACCCTACTTCCTGCTTGATTGATCTTGATGATATGAGTATTACAAGAGTTGATCTACCACGAGATCGTAGAGGCTAAACCCTAGAAGCTAGCCTATGATTATGTTTGTTGTTGTCCTACGGACTAAACACTCTGGTTTATATAGACACCAGAGGGGGCTAGGGTTACACAAAGTCGGTTACAGAGAAGGAGATCTACATATCTGAATGGCCAAGCTTGCCTTCCACGCAAAGGAGAGTCCCACCCGGACACGGGACGAAGTCTTCAATCTTGTATCTTTATAGTCCAACAGTCCGGCCAAAGTATATAGTTTGGCTATCCGAGGACCCCCTAATCCAAGACTCAGCAGGTGTGATCTCTCGAACATTGTCCGATGGCAGATCTAAGTCATGCTCGTCGTGACTGTTCGGCGCACCTGACATGGGCTCAAATCCATCGAAGATCAAGTCTGCGCGGATGTCGGCAGTGTAGTTTAAGCTTCCAAACCTAACCTGATGGCCAGGGGCGTAGCTATCGATCTGCTCCAGATGGCCAAGCGAGTTGGCCCACAGTACGAAGCCGCCAAATATGAAGATCTGTCCGGGGAGAAAAACCTCACCCTGGACCGCATCATTGAAGATGATTGAAGGAACCATCAGGCCTTATTGTGACGACACGGTGGAACTCTCAATGAAAGCACCAATGTCGGTGTCAAAACCAGCGGATCTCGGGTAGGGGTTCCCGAACTGTGCGTCTAAGGCTAACGGTAACAGGAGGCGGGCGACACGATGTTTACCCAAGTTCGGGCCCTCTCGATGGAGGTAATACCCTACTTCCTGCTTGAATGATCTTGATGATATGAGTATTACAAGAGTTGATCTACCACGAGATCGTAGTGGCTAAACCCTAGAAGCTAGCCTATGATTATGATTGCTGTTGTCCTATGGACTAAACCCTCTAGTTTATATAGACACTGGAGGGGGCTAGGGTTACACAGAGTTGGTTACAGGGAAGGAGAGCTACATATATATCCGAACTGCCAAGCTTGCCTTCCACGCAAAGGAGAGTCCCACCCGGACATGGGACAAAGTCTTTAATCTTGTATCTTCATAGTCCAACACTCCGACCAAAGTATATAGTCCGGCTGTCCGAGGACCCCCTAATCCAGGACTCCCTCAACCACCACCCCCACCCTGAACCCTAAGATAGATAGTGGGGTACCTCTCCGGCGAGCCCCCCTCCCCGCTGCGGATGGTTCTTCCTTAACTCCGGCGAGCCCCCCCCCCCCCACCCCTAAAAATCAACTAACCCAAAAGTCAAATCAGTCAACTGAAGTGTAGCTAAATCAGAGCAGAGCAGCGGCACGCGTGATGGGAGAGCAGTAGCAGTAGCGCGAGCGAGCGAGGGAGAGCTAGAGCAGCAGCAGCGCGAGCGAGAGCCGGAGCAGCAACAGCTGCGCGAGCGAGCGAGAGCCGGAGCAGCAGCAGCAGCGCGAGCGACCGAGGGAGAGTCGGAGTAGCAGCTGCTGCGCGAGCGAGTGAGCGAGAGCCGGAACAGCAGCACCATTGCGAGCGAACGTGCGAGAGCCGGAGCAGTAGCCGCAGATCCGGCTGGTATGGACGCCGCCGCCGAAGGGGCCTTGCACTGGGGGAGAGCCTCCGTGGAGATGTCGCCCGCGGCGCCAGGTTCGAGGTAGCCGCTCCATGGGGGTGCGGGATGGAGCACCGTCGGCGCTGGGAAGTCGAGTTAAGGAGAAGGTGCGATGTGATGAGTGTACAACCTCTTTGGTGGCACCGAGTACGCCTCGGCTTCTTATAATGCATGTAACCTACTCATACCAACATTTTAGTGCATTCCAAATGTCCATACTACTGCTGCAATTCAAAGTGAATTTCAATTCGTTTCTCTATTTCAATAAGATCTACAATCATGATTGTTGCCAACTTCAACCATCATTTGTGTATTACCTTAAAAACACACCACATGATTACTATAGAGATAGATATGAACTCGAATTCTATTTTTTGAGTACACTTGATGTTGATTCGAAATAATAGTACATTTGATGTACTAACTATATATTCATAATCTAAACCATGTTCCATACGTACATTGTGTTTATCACACAAAGTATAGTGCCCCGCCCCATACACACTACTAGGGAAAACCTTATACACAAAACTTTAGCAGTAGCGCGTGTCAAAAAAGCACACTGGTGCTAAGTAGCAGTAGCGCGCTGGTGTAAACGGCGCTACAGATACAGTTGTAGTAGTAGCGCGCCTGAAGATAAAAGCGCTACTACTAAAATTCCCACGGCTTAGCCGACAGGCTACACATAGTAGTAGCGGTCTACATTGAACCGCACTACCGCTACTTGCTTTGTAGCAGCGTGTTTACGCTGAAAGGCGCTACTGGTAAAGGAAATAAAATTAAATGGAAAGAAAATAGAAAAGTAAATAAAAATGAAAGAAATAGAAAAAGGTGAAATGAAAAAGTAAAATGTAAAGAAAAATAAATGAAAAAGGGGGGAAAAGAGAAAGGAATAGCAGTAGCGCGTATCGAGGAACGCGCTGTAGCTAACTTAGCAGTAGCGCACTTGCTGGAACGCTCTACTGCTACTTATGACTTAACCGCCCGCTTCGTTCTTCCCCACGGCAACTTCCCCCAAATCCATATCATCCGTTGTCGCTGCCGCCGTCACCCGTCGGCCGCCGCGCGCTCTCCCGTCGCTCTCTGCACACCCTCGACTCCGCCCCCGATCCCGGATTCCACGCCGCCCCCGACCCCGACCTCGATGCCTCTGTCTGTGCAGGTCAAAATCGGCAGATCTCGGGTAGGGGGTCCCGAACTGTGCGTCTAAGGCTAATGGTAATAGGAGGCAGGGGACACGATGTTTTACCCAGGTTCGGGCCCTCTCGATGGAGGTAATACCCTACTTCCTGCTTGATTGACCTTGATGATATGAGTATTACAAGAGTAGATCTACCACGAGATCGTAGAGGCTAAACCCTAGGAGCTAGCCTATGATAATTATGATTATTCTTGTCCTATGGACTAAACCCTCCGGTTTATATAGAGACCGGTGGGGGATAGGGTTACAAAGAGTCGGTTACAAAGAAGGAGATCTAACATCTGTATCACCAAGCTTGTCTTCCACGCAAAGGAGAGTCCCATCCGGACAGGGGACGAAGTCTTGAGTCTTGTATCTTCACAGTCCAACAGTCCGGCTAGAGTATATAGTCCGGCTGTCCGTATACCCCCTTATCCAGGATTCCCTCAGTAGCCCTTGAACCAGGCTTCAATGACAATGAATCCGGCGCGTAGATTGTCTTCGGCATTGCAAGGCGGGTTCCATCTCCAAATACTCCAAAGTAGATTAAGGATCGTGTCCAGCTCTGTGAGATAATTTCCGCACACCACCGTAGAGAGCATAACACTTTACAAATCTAATCTGATGACAACTTTTTACGGTGTGCCCTTATGCCGCGGCCTGGCTCAATACGAACCGGTTTTTCTCGGCCTGCCTTGACACGCGCTGTGAGGCGGTTTTATTGGCACGCCTTGTCGAAGCAGAGATCGTGTTCCCCTTATTGAGGGATCCTCCATCAATACGGGCGTGGGCAACGCCACTACGCTTGTTGGTATGACTCCGTGTTTTCAGGCAAGTCCGAAGTGGTTACGCTAAGGTCACTTGATATTCACCCCCTTTATAGAGGGGCCGAGGCCTATACCTCCTTCCTACCATGCTTGCGCCTTTCCGCATCTCAAGTTCCAACACCTGAAGCCCAAGCTTAGGCACTTCGAATATTCAATGATGTCCGGATCCAACCTTCAAGGCCGGTGGGTAGCCTCCTCTGTTGCAGAGGAGGACATTGCGAAGCTTAGGGAGGTCAGATATCTGACCGCCGACATCAAGCACAGGCTTCCTGCTCCAGGGCAGGTCATCCCTACTGCCGAGCCTAATGAGAGTGTCGTATTCCTTTCTCACTTCCTCTGTGGCCTAGGCTTCACCCTCGATCCCTTTGTGAGAAGGCTCATGTTCTATTACAGGCTAGATTTTCATGATCTAGCTCCGGACTCCATCCTTCACATCTCGTCATTTATCATCGTGTGTGAAGCCTTCCTCCACATCACCCCGCACTTCGGCTTATGTCTCAAGACCTTCAATGTAAAGCCAAAGGTGATCGAGGGGCAACACGCAGAGTGCGAAGGCGCTGCAATAAGCAGAAATGCCGATGCCCCATGGCTAGAGGGCTTCTTCCTAGAGGTGTCCAATCTATGGCAGCGGAGGTGGTTCTACATCACGGCTCCCAGAGGCACAAAGTGGGTGGCTGCCCCCGACTTCCGCTCGGGCCCTCCGCCTCAACTAGCGTCGTGGGCCAACGTGGGACTAGATTGGGGGCCTACTAATGACGTACCAACATTGCAGAGCCGCATTCGAGAGCTTCTTAAGAGGGACATCAGTCTTGTCAACGTAATTAAGGTAATGCTAGTCCGACGGATCTTGTCATGCAAACGTCGGCCTCTCCGGATGTGGGAGTTCAACCCAGAAGGTCCGCGAACTATTCAGCACTTCTTCGGCATGACGCTCGAAGGGATGTGTAAGTTATTCTTCGGACCGCAAGTAAAGTGTCCGGACACCACCGAGGATGCGGGCCTGAGCTGCAACCGCCCAGATACCCAAGTAAGTAACCTACAAGCCAAACACTTTGTTTATATTTGTCACAACATTATTCTGAAAACCATCCGCGGCCAGGATTGGCTCAGCAAGGCGGAGAGAATCAGGTGTACGACACCACTTCCCAAAGGCTCGCCTAGTCTTGCAATAGCCAGGATGCTTAGTCGTGTACTAAGTCAAGTGACCTCAGGGAAAGACGAAGGGAAGAACATAGAAGCAGAGCTTCAATCAATGCACATCCAAACCGGGGGAAGTACTATCTCCATGAAGGAGGATAATCGGGGAGGGGAATCTAAGGTCTCCTCCCCCCGCGGGAAGAAGAGGGCCGCCTCCGAAGACTTGGAGACGGAGGCGCCTAAATAAGCGAAGAAAACTTCACCAGGGGGCCCTGCCCCAGAGGGCGTCCTCACCGCGCCATGCCCGCAAATGGGCCAGCCCTCAGCCAAGCTGTAAGTTAATCGTAAATACAAAGCTACTGCTTCCTCCTTCGAGAACAATAACCAGGATCCATTCTTTGCAGTCCGGCTAGTATCTCTTCTCGACAGAGTTTGTCTTTGGGGATCTTCTTCCAGAGATGATGGAGAGTGAAACCCCACCTGCCTCTCCGCCTCATGGGGAGAGCGACCCGAGGTGTCCTCACAGAGGAGTCCAGATTCGCCGGGGCTAGAAGCTAATACTTCGGCCGCCCTGAGCCCGGAGCGTTCGGCTCCCACGGGGGGCAATAAGAAGGGTCTGGCATAGTCCGGCGATCGGCCGGACACGCTGACGGGCCTTCTGGAGCAAGCTGCTCTCTCGGAGGATCACCGTTCGTTAATGGGCACGGTGCTTAAGAAGATTTCATCCGCCATAAGCGGGTTGAATGAAGCTTTTACGAGCTTGCTCAAAGGCTTTGAGGTACATAATGAAATACGTAAGTTTTTGGTTGTACCGCACATGCGAGGTGTGCTCCGTATAGATAGTAGCCCCTGAGACTCTGGTTGCCAGCCCTAGGTGGCAAACGGAGGATCACACTCTTAAGTAATGATCGCACTACATTCATGCGCAGGTGGCAAAGGGTCCAGCGGCAGACCGGACCGCTGAAGTCGCCGCACTGAGGCGACAGATTGAAGTTGTGGATGCCAACATTACGCTTGTGAACGAGCGGCTTAACGAGTCATAGAGTATGTGCTCTGTTTTCCTTGTTTTTATAGGAAATATTGAGAGGAGCATAATGTTAATGTGATATGCTTCGACTGTAGGCGGAGCTGCTGCCGTGGAGGCCCTGAGGGCGGAGCTTGCCCTAGCCCAGGAGCAAGCCCGGGCTAGCAATGCGGCTGCCCTAAAGGCGGCCGAAGAGTTGAGACCCGAACAGGCTGCTCATTGCCGAAGCAAAGATAAAATAGCCGAGATGGTTGTGGAGCTGAAAACGCCGCCGGCCGATATGAGCTCCTTGAAAAGGAGAATCAGGCAAAGTTGACTGACCTGAAGAAGGCCCTTGATGCAGCCAAGGAGACGCGTTCCGAAATTAGGTATGCACGGGAGGAGCTTCGACAGGCCGGAGAAATCGCGGCTGGAAGCCCCTATTTGTTGTGGATGAAGTTCTTAGATCCAAAGTACGCTCCTCTGGATCGGCACTGGAGCGCTGCAGACGCGTATGCGGATCTGGCAAAGAGTACGGCTGATGCGACCAAGTTTTTCGAGGATCAAAAAGATAGTGAAGTAGAAAGGCTGTTCTAGTCGCAATTCCGTGCACAAATGCGCCTGTTGCCATTGAGTGAAAGGATGGCCACCGTGGCAAAGCTCCATAGGTTGTCCGGTCTTGCAAAGAGGTCTGTAATAGACCACCTATGGCCGAAGGGGCCAAAGCCGGACAGTTATTTTGGTTTAGTGCAACAATTCCTTGGCGCTGTATCACGAATCGATGCCATGAAGAGGTCGGCGTGCATAGAGGGTGTGCGGATGGCTCTTGCCCGTTTTAAAACATATTGGGCAGATATGGAGGCCACCATCATTGCAACCCAGAATCCGGCGGGAAGCTAGGATCTAGCCGAGCACTACTTGGAGCAGGTAACAGAAGGAGCTCGTTTAACAGAGGCTCAGTGCTCGAAGAGTGTCATGTTCGAGTGACAAACCTTTCTGTTGTAAAAACAATTGTATTTTAATTATAGAGGCTATGTTTATACTTTCGCCCGAAAGTGTTATTGTGTCTCTTGTGTGGCGGTTTGATGTGTATATAACCTGAAAGTTAGCAGTCGTTGGCTTCAGCCCCCACGCATACAATGCGGAGGTCTTCGCGAAAATGTGCGTAATCACACTTGATCCAACGTCTTGGTCCATTAAGGAGGTGATTGCATGTCGAACTAGGCAACCGGACTATATAGCTTTAACACTTTCACTTAGCCATAGGAGTTTGACGGTGGGGCTACTATGTAGCCCCTGGTACCTTCACATGCATCCGGATACGGGCGCGTGTGTACATGATCGGGAAACGGCCCTTCTTTAATGCATAGAATCCTAAAGATTTCGATAAGTCCTCGAGTGGTTGACCAGTCTCCCGCTATATCATGACAGGCAGTTTTTGGCTTTCTCTACTGAGGTGCTCGTCCAGAATAACTAGGGCACAATCGCAGTAGTTCTCCTTTGGCCGCCTTAGCCGATAGAAGTGGAACGTAAGGCAGCAAACCCAGGAGCTGGGCAAACCCAACATTTGACCAAAGACATGATTCGGAGCTGATGCATATAAGGCCAAACTCGCGACGCCGAACAGTCCCGAGGGTATTCGGACTTGTAACGTATCTCAGGCTAAGTAGCACCCTTGATTATGAACCTTGTATTTCCAGGTACGTGCGGTAGTCTGTCGTGGCAAAATGCCAATAACGCCAGTATCCCCTGTGGGTGTATTGAATACCAATGGGATGTCAAGCAACAAGAGACAATAAAGAATGTTTACATAGGGGCTTAATCTAAAGAGAAACCTTTGAGTGGGGCCCTGCTGCACATCCGCGCCTTTGTCTCTGTTGTGTCGTGTCCTAGTAGGGTGTCGCACGAATGGTGTTTGTAAAAAGGAAAACTCATGTAAAAGAGTATGGCGTAAGCGTGCGAAGAGTTGGTTATTATCAATGGATAGTGGAAGTGTAGGGCATTGGCCTGTTAATAAGGTCAAGCCAAAAGGTGAGCTTTATTGCATGTCTGCAGCCCCTGGTGCCCTCTATGGGATTATGTATATAGCACCCAACTCAGGTTTATCTGGGCTGTTACCGATGGCGGTGCGCTAGACTCGCCTAACCGTGTCTGTGGTCTTAATGACCGATCATGCGTTCTGATAGGAGAGGCTGCTTAGTGTCCGGCTGCTAGAGCCGTCGCGTACTCTTCCGCACGTAAGGAACGCTCTGTATTTCCGCTAACGGTGATGACGCCACGTGGACCGGGCATCTTGAGTTTAAGGTAGGCGTAGTGCGGTACTGCGTTGAAGCGAGCGAAGGCCGTTCTTCCTAGCAATGCATGATAACCACATCGGAGGGGAGCGAGGGTGAAGAGTAATTCTTCGCTTCTGAAGTTGTATGGAGAACCGAATGTCACCTCTAATATGAGGGAGCCCCTGCAGCGGGCCTCAACGCCTGGTATCACCCCTTCAAAGGTGGTGTTACTTTGGCTGATTCTGGATGGGTCTATCCCCATCCTACGGATAGTGTCCTGATATGTTAGATTGAGACTACTACCGCTATCCATGAGGACATGAGTGAGATGGTATCCGTCGATTATTGGTCGAGCACCAAGGAAGCCGATCCTCCGTGCCGCATACTAGTCGGGTGGTCCTTCTGATCAAAGGTGATAGGGCAGGCCGACCAGGGCTAAGTTTGGGGGCGACGGGCTCTATAGCGTATGCGTTTCTGAGCGCGCGTTTGCGCCTTCTCTTGGGTATGTGAGTCGCGTAGATCATGTTTACTGTTTTCACCTCTGGTGGGAATATTTTCTATCCCCCAGTGTTCGGCTAGCGAGGCTCATCCTCGTCTTCACTTAGTGTTTCCCTTTCCTTGTGTTCGGCATTCAACTTGCCGGCCTGCTTAAAGACCCAGCATTCTCTGTGAGTGTGGTTCACAGGTTTTTCGGGGGTGCCATGAATTTGGCACAATCTGTCCAGGACTTTGTTCAGGCCGGTCGGTCCCTCTTTGCTGCCTTTAAATGGCTTCTTTTATTGATCGAGTCGAGAGCTCCAGAATTCAGCATTGACTGCCGTGTTTTCCGGACTTTCTTCCTTGCTTCAACGCTTGTTTTTATTGCGCCGTGGCTTCCCGTTGCCATTCCTAATTTCGGATGTGCCCCGGTCGCTGGTGCCTCTACGGGCCTACCAGCTGACTTCACCCGCGCAAAAGTGGGTCATAAGGCTTGTTAAGGCTGCCATCGTCCTCGGCTTTTCTTGGCCGAGGTGTCTGGCGAGCCACTCGTCTCGGATATTGTGCTTGAAAGTCACTAGGGCTTCGGCATTCGGACAATTGACAATTTGATTCTTCTTAGTGAGAAATCTGTTCCAAAGCTTACGGGCGGACTCTCCGGGCTGTAGAATTATGTGACTTAAATCATCAGCGTCCGGAGGTCGGACATAGGTCCCTTGAAAATTGGCCCTGAAAGCGTCCTCAAGTTCGTCCCAACTTTCGATTGAATTTTCGGGGAGGCTTTTCAACCAGTGTCGAGCTGGTCCCTTCAACTTGAGGGGAAGGTATTTGATGGCGTGGAGGTCGTCCCCATGAGCCATGTGGATATGAAGGATAAAATCCTCAATCCAGACCCCGGAGTCTTTCGTTCCGTCGTATGACTCTATGTTCACGGGTTTGAATCCTTGTGGAAATTCGTGATCCAGTACCTCTTCGGTGAAGCACAGAGGGTGCACAGCCCCTCTGTATCTGGACGTGTTGTGGCATGCTGTTGACTGTTGTTGTGTTCGGTGTTGATTCCGAACTGGTATTCGATCAGTCTGATCGTTTTGGTGACCATAATCCTACACCGGAGCATGTCCTCTAGATCCATAGATGGACTTGGTCGCGCCGGCCTTTTCGTCCAGGAGCTCACATAAATCGTCTGCGGCGTCAGTAGCTGCTCTATTGCGGTCATGAAGTAGTTGGTCCGGCCTACTGGTCGTATTGTTCTTCGGTGGAATGGCCTCATCATCGAATTCTGGCAGCAGCTTGCGCTTTGGGTAGCTCTTTGTGTGGCGATCGTCACCATATTTTTCTTCAGTGTCTAGCACTTTATTCCATCTACGGTTGAGCGTTTCCTGCGTGGCCTTAAGCCTTTGCTTCTGCTTCTTTAGGCTTCTCGCAGTGGCCATAAGCCTTCTGTGGAGGTTATCTCGTTCCAAACGTTTTTCCGGGATGATGAATGCATCATCGTCCGGACTGTGCTCTTCTCCCGAGGCAGGTTGATGAGTTCGGCCCTCGGGATCGCTGTGATCGAGCATCTGCTCCGGGCTATGTTCGGCGTGACCTGGCTCATCCTGCTCCATCGCTGGGTCCATATGGTCGTTGTTGCCTTTGGAGTTGACTGGGGTGTCGATTTTTCTAGTGCTGTTATCGCTATTTTTACTGTGGCTGGATTTAGAGCGGCGTCTGCGCCGTCGTTTTGGCTTTTGTCCGGGGGTTTTATCCTCCGTTGTGTCCTTTTTATCGCCCTCGTCCTCCTTAGGCGTGTCCACCATGTATATATCATATGATGAGGTGGCAGTCCAGCGCCCTGTGGGCGGTGGTTCCAAGTCATCCCCTGCGGTGACGTCCATACCGTCGGTGTCGTCGGAGTCGAAGTTAAGCATGTCTGTTACGTCATCGATAGTGGCTATGAAGTGGGTGGTGGGTGGGCAATGAATTTGTTCGTCGCCTGCTTCCCCCTCGAGCTTGACATAGTTCGGCCAAGAGTCTCCTGACAAAGAGAGAGACCTTAATGAATTCAGCATGTCGCCGAAGGGCGAGTGCTGGAAGATATCCGCAGCGGCGAACTCCATTACTGGAGCCCACCCGAATTCGGTGGGCCCAGAGGCGCGCGGTCTCAAACCTACAGCCGGACACAAGTCCGGGGGTCCGGTGACATAGACTTCCTTGGGGGTGGAGTCTGTGTTCGGCTCTACCGCCGATGAGTATGCGGCCTCCGGGGCGGGGTCCATCCACCCGTCCTCGAACAACGCGATCTGCCCCGGATTTAGGTCCGGAGCTATTGCAAGTGCGATATCCCGAGTATTTTCCGACAGTAGGTCTAAGCCGTGCTCGTCGTGACTGTTTGGCGCTCCTGGCGTAGGCCTGAATCCGTCAAAGATCAAGTCTCTGCGGATATCGGCCGTATAGTTCAAGTTTCTGAACCTGACCTGATGGCCAGGGGCGTAGCTGTCGATCTGCTACAGATGGCTAAGCGAATTGGCCCGCAGTGCGAAGCCGCCGAATTCGAAGATCTGTCCGAGGAGAAAAGTCTCACCCTGGACCGCGTTGTTGTTAATGATTGAAGGAGCCATCGAGCCTTGCAGCGACGACAAAGAGGAACTCTCAATGAAACCACCAATGTCGGTGTCAAAACCGGCGGATCTCGGGTAGGGGGTCCCGAACTGTGCGTCTAAGGCTAATGGTAATAGGAGGCAGGGGACACGATGTTTTACCCAGGTTCAGGCCCTCTCAATGGAGGTAATACCCTACTTCCTGCTTGATTGACCTTGATGATATGAGTATTACAAGAGTAGATCTACCACGAGATCGTAGAGGCTAAACCCTAGGAGCTAGCCTATGATGATTATGATTGTTCTTGTCCTACAGACTAAACCCTCTGGTTTATATAGACACTGGAGGGGGCTAGGGTTACACAGAGTCGGTGACAAAGAAGGAGATCTAACATCCGGATCGCCAAGCTTGTCTTCCACGCAAAGGAGAGTCCCATCCGGACATGGGATGAAGTCTTGAGTCTTGTATCTTCACGGTTCAACAGTCCGGCCAGAGTATATAGTCCGACTGTCCGGATACCCCCTTATCCAGGATTCCCTCAGCCGCCCCCAACCCCGACCACGACGTCGTCCTCCGCCGCGTGCCCGAGCCTCGACTCCGACCTTGATGTCGCCTGCCCCTCCCTCGCCGTAGGCACCCGAGGTGAGCATGCCTGCTCCTCTCCCTCCCATACCTCTGCCTAGGGTTCTTCAGATTTAGTTGCATCAAATTAGTTAGGGTTCATGTATGGGCGGAAACGAATCGGATGCGGATGTTATCGGATATGGATGCGGCTCGGATGTTTTCTTAGATGATGAATACACACTATTGTAATGCGTAATAATTTCTAAGGTTAATCATAAAACGGATAAAATTTGATCACGTATTTCACTTTTAAATTGGATAATTGGAATATCCGCTACCACTTTCCACCCCTAGGTTCATCAAATTAGATGGTAATTAGGGCAGTAGTTCCTAGGTACTGATTAGTTATTAAGAAATAGGTACTAATTAGGTACTAGTTTGTTTTTATTTATAGTAAGTTTATTTTTAGTAAGAACTAGTTGAATTAATAGAACTAGTTGAACATGTCACATTTGTTGTTATTTTTTTAGTTAAAGCAATTTTTCCCACATCGACATCGATGATACCTATCCCGCATCCTCGTCGTCGACTCGGTGGAGGATGCCTGCTTGACCAGATGGGCCATGTCCAGGACTGGGCTCTGCCTGGCTGGTACTGGGAGGCGCTACCTACCGGGGGCGCAGCCTGGTGAGGAGTCAGCCCGATGTTGACCCGAACCTTCTTTGGTGGCGGTCGCGTGGGCCAGTGATGGTCGAGAGGCTTGAGGACCCCGCAGAGGTGGTACGTTACCATGTCAACGAGGAGGACGCGCACGTCTGTCGCTACTTGGTTGCGGTGGAGCACAGGTTCTCCCATACCTGGCAGGTTCTCCATGGATCTCACTGGAGCTATGATCCTGTGATGGTTCCTTCTCTTTGGGTATCCACCGCTCGCGCCGATACCCGTCGTTCGCTAGGGTTTTAGTTGTATTAGATGTATGATACTACTCGGGATGTATTAGTGATAATATTCGACGATGTACGAACGCAAGAGATGATTTTCTTTTGCTTATTGAATGCATGCTAATTTGAATACTTATTTATTTTATGATTTGGTTTTGCTTATTGAATGCTCATGTCAATTGAGTCCTATAAGATATTTTTAAATGTATATCTTGTGTTGCTCAAATAGGATATGTGCTTGCCCAAGTGGACGGTCATGTTTGCAGGTTATACCTCCGAGTGGCCAATGTTTTGCCGGAGTGTTGATTCATTTCCGTTCAGGAAAATTTCAGGCGCTCGATATGTCCTATTTTAGCAAAGGTCATGCTGGATTTTTTCCATGAATTTTGGCATGACTTGTGCCACAATATGTAGGAAATATCGAGTGCCCTGGATTTGTGTGTTGAGTATCCTGGTAGTTGTCTTCGATCGATTTTCAGTTAATGTTTCAACTATGAACATAGGAAATGTCTGACGACGAAAAGTATTTTGGTATTTTCAGATACTGCGAAGACGAGCGTGGCCTGTGCGACAAAAGCTTCCTAGATGATGATAGGCGCTTCAGCATCAAGCTGGACGAGGACTTCAAAGTGGATACAGTAAGTCACAATGACAAGTCTTTTTTCGTAGTTAAGCATGACATCTGCTTCATTTGCTTCAACTTACAATTTAGTTTTTTTACTATTCTACTAGCGTATCCCCTGCCATGCAAGAGTTTTTGTCTTGGATAAGATAGGTTTCAGTACAATGAAAACTACTGAGGAGGTAAGAGAGATTACTTGAAGACTGAGCATGGTTGTATTTTCCACGCAAAATTATACAACGCAGACAGCTACACCTATTTTGGATGCAAAACTTGGCAAGCACTATGCAAGACTTGTGCATTTGAGCCTTGTATGGTTATCACCTTTGATATTCGTCCGAAAGATGATCTTGAAGGTAATATCGACATCTGGGTCGATGTGCAGACACCTCCAGTTATACCATTATGTGAGTTTCTCAACCATATTTATGTCTTTGATATTGTTTATTCAAAAATAGTTGACAACTATATTGACAACTTATTTCCAATCAAGCAAACATGTCCAGCGCTTCATAGACATGACCTACTACTGTCCCGGGGCTGAACTAAACTGCGAGGAGATAAGTCATTATGTTTCAGGGATTAAGGATCTTCATACTGTCAAGACAAATTATTTTTCTGAACTTGAAAATCTTAGTACTCAAAAGGTGCGACCAATAGTTTTCGTACTGAACTATGGTCACATCTATTTAGGAAAGATGGTAAGTTTTTTACTATTTTTCCTCAGTGCATCTTTTGCATACATTATTTTTTAAGCTAAACTTCATTGCTAAGTATGTTACTATATGATGTTCTTCAACAGGGACTCCCAATGAATATTGTGCCTCATTGGATCGAGACTAAAGGTCGCATGAGAATTGTTAGCTTACGGCCAAGATATCCTACAATGCACTTTAGTGCATTCAGGATTTCTAATAGCAAGGAATGCTTAATAGTGAAAGACTAGAGCAAAATTGTGAACGATCGTAGAGAAGTACTAGGGGGCAGCAATCAGAAGCACAACCCACGATTAGGAGACAGGTTCATCTGCATGCTCCAACTTGATGAAGCAGGAGTGCTACACATGTTTTATGTTATTTTACCTGAGAGAGAGCAGCAGGAGTGATTAGCTAGCTAGAAATGAGTTTGAAGATGATGATGTGCTACACTATGACTATGATGATTAAATACCTAGTGTTGGTGGTAATGAGTATGATGATTATTATTAGCTAGTGTTGGTGGTGATTAGATAGCTACCGCAGCTAGTGTTGGTGGTGATTAGCTAGCTAGAATGAGTTTGAAGATGATGATGTGCTACACTATGACTATGATGATTAAATAACTACTGTTGGTGGTAATGACTATGATGATGATTAAATAGCTTGTGCTAGCAGATTAGATTCAAGTGGAGGCAGCATGTGGTGCACATCGCAAGTACTACTAGTCCAAACTAGATCAAGTTTGGATTAGTAGTGTACTTTTGACATGCAACACATATTGCCTCCACTTGAACCAAATCCACCTTCATTTGACACACTGTAATGGACATAATGATATAACCTCATAATTGGTATTGTACCAAAATTTCTATAATGGCGTATAAATACACTCAAAATAATAAAATGAAAAAAAAAGAATACTAGTAGCGATGGACAGTAAACACGCTGCTACTAGCTAGATTAGCAGCAGCGCGGGAGAGAACAAACGATGCGGCTATGTGTCTTAGCAGTAGCGCGTGTCGCACGCGCTACCACTAAGTAATAGCTGTAGCGCCTTATTAGTTGCGCGGTGGCCCGCGCTACTAGTGGGCATTAAACCCGTGCTACTACTAGGGTTTTCCCTAGTAGTGACATTATGACAAGTATTTAGCCCTGAGCTGCAAAAGCCACACATGAGCCCAAATAATAATCAATGTTATACATTATGATATCTTCTTCAAGTATCTGTATCCACTTTTTTATAATGAATTATGATCTTTGTTAGTCTTTTACACCTTCACGATCCTCTTCTATTTGTAGCTAGCTAGCGCTAACTTTCTATCGTGCATGCACACTCCCGTCCCCCCTCTCACCCTCCCTCAGTGTCCCCTCCATCGCGCACGTTCGTTATTTCTCTTTAGGTTGTTCGCCCGCGGTGTGTGCAGGCCCCCGGCTCCTTCTTTCACGCACACACTGGTCATATACCTTTCTAGCCAAGTGTGCCTACCAGAAACACATATATACTTCCCCTCTTCTCTTCTCACCATCCATTCCCCCTATGTCCAATACGGTTCCACGCAGGTGCACACTCCCGCCCCTCTTTTCATTGATATCGTACTCGCACACTCCTCCCCCTCGACATGGTAGGCCTCTCGCACCACCTCCTAGCCGCACCCCTCTCCCCCTGTCTGTCTCTCCAGGCCTTATTTGCTTCTAACACATGCATGCATGTATACGTACCGATCTCCCTACATATAGCCAGGTCGACTATAATTCGTTTTCCCCATGCACCAATACACTTACCTCACTAGTTACGTCTCTCCCTTTCTTGGCCAGACGATGGTTGATCTTCCTATGTAGTTACGTATGCTTACCACGACCATATCATCTCCCCTCATCACCTTGCATACCTCCCGACCCGTCTCTCACATGCACATGCATAGACAGAGAAACATCCCCCGCCCTCTCGTATTGATATTGCACTCATACCCTCCGTTTGTCTAGCAGGCCTCTCCCACCATTTGTGAGACGCCACTCCACCACCAACCCTCCGACACTCTACCTTTGCCTTTCAACCCTATTCCTCTGCTACACATATCCATGGATGCCGATCGATCTCCCACAATGCATAGCTAGGTCTCTCTCCTTCCCCACACATATACTAGTCGATCGGTCTCCCCCCCCCCACACACACACACTGATAGTCGAACATTGTAGGTAGGTATCCATGCCACAGAGAAAAATTGCACCTCTACCCTCTCAAATTCCAGTAGGCCAGCCGCCCTGTATCTT
Organism: Aegilops speltoides; assembly: GCA_021437245.1. Lineage (NCBI taxonomy): Eukaryota > Viridiplantae > Streptophyta > Magnoliopsida > Poales > Poaceae > Aegilops > Aegilops speltoides. The sequence goes on along the minus strand of CM038144.1, from coordinate 112,936,659 downwards.
TGACATGGGCAAACACAAATTCGATGGCACTCGTTATCGATCACGCAGCCACACATTTCATCTATGTTTTCAATTCTATTGATATCTCACGTCCATGACTCCATTTCACACACATTGCATATGTTACGTTTTTTTGTTTGAGATATCATCGACACATTGCCTTTGTTTCGCACAAACCATATCTCTCACACCCACCCACGTACGTACCTGCACCTAACGAAGAGGTGCATGCAGGACGCATGTACTCACGTCTCGTTCCAAGCCACACCCGCGCGGGTACACGGTGGATTTCGTTTCTGTACAAAAAGGCAGCCCACGTGATAATTTGATGCGTGTAGCGGTTGTTTACTCGACGGAGGGTCGGGTACCGTGCCTAGACGGAACAAAGTTCGACTTGACGCTTTAGTATTATGAAGTTATATATTCCTCAATGGCACGTACAGAATATAAAACGATTGCCGTGGGAAAAATGGAAAAATCCGCTCCACTATATTGAACGGAGCCTGCCTGCCGGGGTTTATCTCTCGTCACACCACCTCACACAAGGCGGCGGTGCCCTCTCTCTCTCACCGTTGGTCAGTGATCCGGCCGCTTCCCGTCTGCCGGCGAAAAGGGAGGATGTGCATCGTTTCTCCGTTCGACATCGTTGAGGCAACACATCCCGATCTGTGGTACCCGCCGTTCTCTCTGACCAAGCACCGGTGCGGTAGGGCCTTCGCCACTTGCTCGCTGCCGCAGTATGGGCAGATCCCGGCCGCCGGCGCCCTCCTAGTAACATCATGACGACCCTCAGGTACAGCTTCCTCCAGCCTTGCTCCACTGCCCATCTTCCCACGTTGCTGCTTGTGGATCTTCTTTAGTTGTTTGATTAAAACGTATCTCGGACGGTGTACTTTCCATCTTGCAATCTTGTCCGCAAACCATTTTTGATAAACCACCATGTGTTATCTTTCCCTTATTACATGGAATACGCTTCTTTTTTATCGGCGTATGTGTCTTCAAGTCGTGTTATTGGGCAGTAATTGTTTCCTTTCTACCTCCTTTTGCAAACAGGGCTATCCATTTTCACCTCGTTGCTATTGCGACCTTTTGGTGAACTGCACAAATCACTTTTTCTTAAGGGTATTTTGTGCAGTTCTGCCAAAATGTCACACGGGCAACGTTTTTACATTTCTGTGGGACTGTGGAAAGGGAGATTGGTTTTACTATCCTCCTCATCCAACTCCATGCCTAATCTTCTCCAACAAGTAGTTAGTCCTAAAGAGAGATCGTAGAGGTGATCGGCTTCTATTTGTGTGTGTTATGTTTCATCATCTAGTTCCACTATTATTGTAAACACTGATTGGATATATTTGCAAGCAGGGATTGTCCGCTCGATTTTAGTGGAGCTGCACAAAATGATCGGATTGTGGTGTCCTCCATACACCTCTTTTTTGGCTACAGAGCTGGGTGAAACTAGCTGCCAAGCAATGAACACTGTGCCCAGGAAATGGAACCATGCCTACGAACAGCATCGATCAATTATATATTTTTCTTTATTTTTACACCTTCTCACAACATTGTCTTCAGTTGTGATGTGAATATTGGCGCTGATCTGCGAACCATTGAGATGCATTAGCAGCCATGGTAGCTTCATATATATTTTATGGAATGTTGTAACGAGATAATCTTGAGGCAAGAGACATGAATCCTAAGTTGAAACCTTTTTTCCCTGCGGGAACCAAAGTTGAAACCTTCATAGGATCACAGTACAATTTCATTAAAATTATGCGTACATATAAACAAATCCTGAAGGATTGATAACAATGCCAGAAACAATTCAACTTCGTTTCACCGACATGTGGGACATCCTTCATCCGGCTCCACCTGCCATGCAACAATATTGAGTGCACAACTGCAGGGAAAGATTCACCCTGGTCATTGCACGGCAGTAGTAATGACTAGTGAGTAGTCAAATCACAGAGCCCCACCTTTGCCACAGTAAGTTGCTCGGATGAAGCAACCATCATTTCTCTGTTCCTTGAATCCGCTGGTACTCCCATATTCCCAGCGTAATAAGTTGCTCGGGCGAAGCAACCATCACTTCACCTTTTCCACAGTAAGTACTAGTACCTCCTTTTTTACTCTAGAAACAACCACATGCGAATATTGGCGGTAGCAGCACAACAACTGAATCAAAAATCGAAATCAACCAATGAACTACTACTAATGGTGAGTGATTGCTAGTACGTATCATGTACTTTGTTTGTCCATGTATATAGGGCTTAATGCATTTTCTGAGACTAACTTTGGCCCTGTTTGGATCCATGGGTTAGAGTTAGTTTGAGCTAGTTGGGGCTCAAATAGCCCTAAAGTATCCAAACATGAGGGTTAACTTGGAGCAAGTTAGACGTGTTTGGTGAGGAATTGGCCAGCGCGAGGCGGTTCTATATGTGGGCAAGTAGCTTAGGGCTTGTTTGATTCCCAGCCACACCTTGCCACACTTTGCGACACCTCACCTTAGGCAAGTTTGACCAAGTTAGGTAGGTGTTTGGTTCTAGCCACAACTAAGGCAAGAATATTTTTATGAGCAGTGAACCCCACATGTCATAGACAGAAAAGGTGTGGCAAGATTCCCTTAGGCAAGCCAAAGTGTGGCTAACAATTTGAGCAACTCAAGTTAGGCAAGTGTGGCAAAAATCATGTGGCAATATATGGCAAAGATAGTCACAATCCAAACAGCCCCTTAAAACAAGGAAAATGCACGAACCAGCTAAGCCGAGGGAGGGAAACTTCTACATTCACAGGGGACGTGGCATTGGCTATTGGGCGGCAACATGCGGTCATCTGGGTACGCCATAAAGGATACGAAGAGGCATCCTATATCAGCAAGGACCAACTTCCCTACCGATAGCTCATCTAACAGAACTTCCAAGTTAACTGTGCTGAGGTTGGTGTAGTCATGAGATGGGTGACCGGATGGTAAGTGAACTCGATGTTAACTAGTGGACCCATCCGTCAAGTTAATATCAAGGTCTTTGTTTTGTAATTCTTGACATTTTTTTTTGTTTTTTGAACACATGTTAATCGAAGCTTTTTTGAACATAATGCATCCCAAGACATATATGCTTATGTGGCATGGAGTTAGTGAGGAGAGAGGTGTTTGTAGTAACATAATATGTCACCATAACATAACGCACACCAATGCAAAATGAGTCTACAACATAATAAATGAAGGCTTGTATGACACTACATTTATGTTACTACCCACTATGATGATAGTAACATAAACTACTAACATGCATATGTTACTAGTCTAAATTACTGCCCACTATGACTAGCCTTAGACTACCCACAGTGGGAGTAACATAGATGGTAACATCACACATCTCAAGGAAAACAGATGATGTGGCGAGTAATTAAGGAGAAAAGAGAAGCATGTGGTAACATAGCTAGTTACTGTAACATCACACATACCAAGACAAGATGAGTCTACAACCTAATAAATGAAGTGTTGCATGACACCACATATATGTTATTCCCACTATAGAGGTAGTACTCTAAGAGCAAGTATAATAAGATGACATAAGCAGGCTCCAAGAAGCTATGTGAGAGTGTATAGTGGCCCATATGATAGAAAAGTAGTACTTTCTTGTAGCCCACTACTATACGTGTTGGCTATTATATTGACTATAGATGACATGGCAAGATGTTATAGCCAACAACGGGCTATATTATTAACCATGCTCTAAGTTAGTACTACCCATTGTGACTAGTCTTATTTTTTCATCACTCTCTACTCCACACAGGCAAAAAATGCCATGTAAAGCAGGCTATAAGCCCACTATTATACTTGCGGGAGAGAGAGAGATGAAAAAGTAAGGGGAGTGGGCTCTCATGCAAGAGCCTAGCTATACACATTCGTAGGTAAATGCAATAAATGTGAATAAAGAAATAGAGAGAAGAAGGAAAAAAGTACTAATGTACTACTCCCTCCGTCTGGGTTTATTAGGCCCATGAGCCAATTGCTAAGACCAAGAAGATGCACATAGAGAAAATAAATCTCCTTAATTTACTCCATAACCACCCTATTAAACAGGCCTAGTAAAAAACCAGGCGCATGCAGTGGCCGGCGGGCACATGCATCCTGCATGCATGGCCAGTCAGCCAAGTCCATGCGCCAGCTCCAATGCAACAACGCAAAAGAAGAGGGCGATTCTTGGGAAAAAGCGAGTAGTTAGTGCGGCGGGCCTTATAAACACAAACAACCATCGATGGCTCAAGGGCCCAATAAACCCAGATGGAGGGAATAATAACCAACCTTATAGCCCACACTATTGCATGAGTGCATGTAGATGATGGCTGTAGATGACATAGCGGTTCCTTGTAGCCATTAGTTGGCTATATTATTAACCATGCTAAGGGGAGTGGGCTCTCATGTAAGAACCTCTATATGCAGATTCCTAGATAGATAGAATAAATGTGAAGAAAGAGAAAGAGAGAAGGTTGAAAAAAGTACTACGTAGTAATGTTATAGCCAACCTTGTAGCCCACACTACTATATGAGTGACTATAAATGATGGCTATACATGACATGGCAGTTTCTTATAGCCATCAGTTGGCTATACTATTAACCATGCTCTTAGGCTGGTCATAGTGCAGAGTAACTTAGACTAGTGGCACGCATATGGCACTAGTCTAAGTTACTACCTCCATAATGCACGGTAACATAGTAGTAGTGTCATACTAGTTGGCTTCATTTATTACCTTGTAGACTCATCCTCTCTTGGAAAGTGCAATGTTACAGTAACATATTATGTTACTCTAAACACATCTCTCCTCATTAAATACATGCCACATAAGCAAACTTGTCTTGGACTGCGCTATGTTACTACCTATGTTACTCCCACTATGAATTGCTGCACGTCCACCGCTTGTAAGCAAAAGTTTCTCCTCGTGCTGCGAGCCACCGCGCACGGATTGGCGAGGGAGAAGGCGTAGTAAGCAAGCTTCTCATTGTTTTGCGAGTTGATGGGACACATCAAACTTATTTAGTACGTACTCTCACCAAAAAAGGGCTGACCATGTCATGGCTACCATCCCGTGCTCCGTCATTGAGTACGTGCACTATTCACGTGCCATCGATGAGAAAAAATATTGCGTAGTAGGTGCCATCAAAGTGCACGACTCACTTACGCACTACTTATCTGATTATCTCCATTTTCTTGCATGACACGTGCACCTTGATGCTAGATGTCTCGCGTGTTGGAAAAAGGATGAACAAAGCTCACGCCAAAAAAAAGAGTGGAAGAACATAGATTCCCGACGACCGAGAAGGAGCAAGGAACCTCGTGGTGGAGCATTCGCACTCATAATATTTTATATTATTCAGTGATATAAAATCAACTAATCATCTCCACACTGGACTGGAAGAGTACGAAACACGGTAGCCCAGTGTAGTTACATCATACTACATGGCTAACCCATGCTATCACCATATTTCTTGGCTTTCGTGCGACACCTAGCTCTAGCAATCTAGCAGCCCATATCGCTTCTCGCTCCTCGTCTCTCTCAAAGTGCGGTGGGCTGGCGTTTTTGCCGTCTATTGAGGTCGGTTAACTCATCACATGTTAGCGACATGCCAAGAGCATTCTGAAAAAATACTATACTCTATTGTTATGCCAAGAAGAGGAAGCGCTTTGACCGACGGACCAAATGAGACAGGCGTGTCGTGCCATGAGTGGGTCCAGTTTCTCATTTCGAACTTGTTTAGAACACTTGGTTTTGACTATTGATAAGATTTTATATAGGGCCTAATGTATTCTTCGAGGATGCCTTTGACTATTGATAAGATTTTATATAATTTGAAAAGTATATCATTTGAAGATCCTTTCACGTCCTATTTTAAAAAAAGATCCTTTCACATACGAATTTGATTATATGCTTTGAGCAACTTGCGTGTCCTATACTGCTCCTGTTTGGATACTCTAACTTAGCTAGAGGTTAGACTAACTCATGACTAACCCTGAACTAACTGTAACCAAAGAGGTGTTTGGGTGACAGGGTTAAATTGATAATAAATGCACTTGATGGAGAGAGAAAAGTGATTTTTCAGTGGGCCCAATGAGAACTCTCTCCAATTAGCACCTCTTGGGTGGGATAGTTTTTTTTGGTGGGTTCGGTGCAACTTGCTCCAATTTAACCCTCATGCTTGGATACTTTAGGGCTATTTGAGCCCCAACTAGCTCAAACTAACTCTAACCCATGGATCCATACAGGGCCAAAGTTAGTCTTCGAAAACGCATTAAACCCTATATACATGCACAGACGGAGTACATGATACGTACTAGCAAACGCTCACCAGTAGTAGTAGTTCATTGGTTGGTTTCGATTTTTGATTCAGTTGATGTGCTACTACCGTCCAATATTCGTGTGTGGTTGTTTCAAGAATAAAAAAGGAGGTACCCCTACTTATGTTACTCCCACTATGCCTAGCCTAAGGTTAGTAGCTGACCTTGCGCTTGGCTCTTCGCCTCTTCCGGAAGTCGAACAATAATGATGGTACTACAGTAGTACTTCTGGCAATCTGACACAAAATGAATTGCTGCACGTCCACCGCTTGTAAGCAAAAGTTTCTCCTCATGCTGCGAGCCACCACGCATGCGTTGGTGACGGAGAAGGTGTAGTAAGCAAGCTTCTCATCGTTCTGCGAGTTGATGGGACACATCAAAGTTATTTAGTACTACCTCCATTTCTTTTTAGTCTGCATATAAGATTTGGTCAAAGTCAAATTTTGTAAAGTTTGACCAACTTTGTAGAAGAAAATATCAACATCTACAATACTAAAGTTATATGGTATGCAAAGTAATTTCATCATGCATCTAACAATATTGATTTCATATTGTGAATCTTGATATATTTTTTCTGCAAACTTAGTCAAAGTTAAGAAAGCTTGACTTTGACCAAATCTTATATGCAGACTAAAAAGAAATGGAGGGAGTACGTACTCTCTCCAAAAAAGGGCTGACAATGTCATGGCTACAATCCCGTGCTCCGTCGTTGAGTACGTGCAATTCACGTGCCATCGAGGAGAAAAAATATTGCGTAGTAGGTGCCATCGAAGTGCACGACTCACTTACGCACTGCTTATCTGATTATCTCCATTTTCTTGCATGACACGTGCACCTTGATGCTCGATGTCTCGCGTGTTGGCAAAAGGACGAACAAAGCTCACGGAAAAAAAGAGTTGAAGAACATAGATTCCTGATGACCGAGAAGGAGCAAGGAACCTCGCGGTGGAGCGTCTGCAAGGAACCTTGCACGTTTTCCCCTGTTTTTTGTCGCCTGCTGCTACGTCTTGAGCTTGTGCTGATTTTCCTTGAAGAGGAAAGGGTGATGCAGCAATAGTAGCGTAAGTATTTTCCTTAGTTTTTGAGAACCAAGGTATCAATCCAGTAGGAGGCTCCTCAAAAGTCCCACCCACCTACACAAACAAACAAAGAACTCGCAAACAAAATAAAAGTTCATATTAACATGAAAATGGTGATACTTCAAGCATACTAATCAAAGTAATCCTGTCTTCTCAAAATAACATGGCCAAAGAAAGTTATCCCTACAAAATCATATAGTCTGGCTGTTGCTCTATCTTCATCACACAGAGTATTTAATCATGCACAACCCCGATGACAAGCCAAGCAATTGTTTCATACTTTAATAATCTCAAACTCTTTCAACTTTCATGCAATACATGAGCGTGAGCCATGGACATAGCACTATATGTGGATTAGAATGGTGGTTGTGGAGAAGACAAAAAGGAGAAGATAGTCTCACATCAACTAGGCGTATCAACGGGCTATGGAGATGCCCATTAATAGATGTCAATTTGAGTGAGTAGGGATTGTCATGCAACGGATGCACTAGAGCTATAAATATATGAAAGCACAACAAAAGAAACTAAGTGGGTGTGCATCCAACTTGCTTTCTCACAAAGACCTAGGGCATTTTGAGGAAGCCCATCATTGGAATATACAAGCCAAGTTGTATAATGAAAAATTCCCACTAGTATATGAAAGTGATAACATATGAGACTCTCTATCATGAAGATCATGGTGCTATTTTGAAGCACAAGTGTGAAAAAGAGATAGTAGCATTGTCCCTTCTATCTTTTTCTCTCATTTTATTTTATTTTCTTTTTATTTAATTTTCTTTTTCTTTTTCTTCCTTTTTTTCTTTTTGGCCTTTTTTTGTAAAGTCCTAAGTCTCATCCCGACATGTGGGGGAATCATAGTCTTCATCATTGTTTCCTCACTAGGACAATGCTCTAATAATGAATATCATCACACTTTTATGGATTTACAACTCAAGAATTACAACTCAAAGCTAGAACAAGATATGACTCTATATGAATGCCTCCGGCAGTGTACCGGGATATGCAATGAATCAAGAGCGACATGTATGAAAATTATGAAGGTGGCTTTGCCACAAATACAATGTCAACTACATGATCATGCAAAGAGCAATATGACAAAAGTAATGTGTTTCATATGAACGGAACGGTGGAAAGTTGCATGGCAATATATCTCGGAATGGCTATGGAAAGGCCATAATAGGTAGGTATGGTGGCTGATTTGAGGAAGGTATAAGGTGGGTGTATGATACCGGCGAAAGTTGCGCGGCACAAGAGAGGCTACCAATGGTGGAAGGGTGAGGTGTGTATAATCCATGTACTCAACATTAGTCAAAAGAACTCATGTACTTATTGAAAAAATCTAGAAGTCATCAAAAACCAAAGCACTATGTGCATGCTCCTAGGGGGATAGATTGGTAGGAAAAGACCATCGCTCGTCCCCGACCGCCACTCATAAGGAAGACAATCAATAAATAAAATTGTGCTCCAACTTCATCACAAAGCGGTTCACCATACGTGCATGCTAAGGGAATCACAAACCTCAACACAAGTATTTTTCATAATCACCTCAACTAGCATGACTTTAATATCACTACCTCCATATCTCAAAGCAATTATCAAGCATCAAATTGATCATAGCATCCAATTCTTTTCTATGATAGTTTTTATTATACCCAACTTGGATGCTCATCATTCTAGGACCAACTTTGTAACCATATCAAATACCATGCTCTTCGAAAAGACTCTCAAAAAGATATAAGTGAAGCATGAGAGACTAGCAATTTCTTCAAAATTAAGTCACCACCGTGCTCTAAAAGATATAAGTGAACCACTACAGCAAAAACTATCAAGCTCAAAAGATATAAGTGAAGCACATAGAGTATTCTAGCAATTCTAATCAAGTAGGCTTCTCCCAAAAGGTGTGTGCAGCAAGGGTGATTGTGGTAAACTAAAAAGCAAAGACTAATATAATACACGATGCTCCAAGCAAAACACATATCATGTGGCGAATAAAAATATAGCTCCAAGTAAAGTTACCAATGAACGAAGACGAAAGAGGCTATCCTTGAATATCTTGGGGTGCCATGAGCATCCCCAAGCTTAGGCTCTTGCCACTCCTTATTCCATAGTCCATAAGAGCTTTACCCAAAACTTGAAAACTTCACAACACAAAACTCAACAGGAAATCTTATAAGCTCCGTTAGTGAAAGAAAACAAAACCACCACATAAGGTACTGTAATTAACTCATTCTTTATTTATTTTGGTGTTAAACCTACTGTATTCCAACTTCTCTATGGTTTATAAACTATTTTCTAGCCATAGATGCATCAAAATAAGCAAACAACACACGAAAAACAGAATCTGTCAAAAACAGAACAGTCTGTAGCAAGATGTAACTAAAGCAAACGTATGGAACTCTAAAAATCCTACCAAAATAGGAAGTCCTGAAAAAAAATTCTATTGATCAGCAGCGAAAAGAATCAACGCAAAATCATGTTTCTGTGATTTAACAAAACTAAATTCGTGAGTGCAAAGTTTTTTTTTCAGCAGAATCAAATCAACTATCATCATAGGTTATCCTATAGGTTCTACTTGGCACAAACACTAATTAAAAGATAAAAACACATCTAAACAGAAGGTAGATGCAAGATTTATTACTAAACAGGAACAAAAACAAAAAACACAAAGAAAATTGGGTTGCCTCCCAACTAGCGCTATCGTTTAACGCCCTTAGCTAGGCATAAAAGCGAAGATAGATCTAAGTAGTGTCATCTTCGGCACTAAATTCATAAGTAGCTCGCATGATACATTCATAAGGTAATTTAACTTTCTTTCTTGGAAAGTGCTCCATGCCTTTCTTGAATGGAAATTGGAATCTAATATTACCTTCCTTCATATCAATAATCGCGCCAATCGTTCTAAGGAAAGTCTACCGAGAATAATAGGGCAAGAAAGATTGCAATCTATATCAAGAACGATAAAATCTACGGGTACCAAATTTCTATTTGCAACAATGAGAACATCATTGATCATTCCCATTAGCTTTTTAATGGTGGAATCCGCAAGGTGCAAATTTAAAGAGAAATCATCAAGATCATGGAAACCTAGAATACCACATAAAGTTTTTGGAATCGTGGAAACACTAGCACCCAAATCACACAAAGCTAAACACTCATGATCTTTAATTCTAATCTTTATAGTATGTTCCCACTCATCATTAAGTTTTCTAGGTATAGAAACTTCCAAATTAAGTTTTTCATCATAAGATTGCATCAAGGCATCAACGATATGTTTGGTAAAAGCTTTATTTTGACTATAAGCATGAGGAGAATTAACAATGGATTGCAACAAGGAAATACAACCTTCTAAAGAAAAATTATCATAATCAAATTCCTTGAAATCCGAGATAGTGGGTTCAATACTATTTAAAGTCATGATCTCTCCAATCCCACTTTTACCAAATTTAGCATCAAGATCTAAAAACTCCGAATTCTTGGGACGCCTTCTAGGTAAAGTGGACTCTTCTTCAGTCCCATAATTATCAAGATTCATATTGCAAAACAAAGATCTAATAGGAGACGCATCAATAACTTTAAGATCCTCATCATTATTTTCTTTTAACTTTTCTGGTTTGGCGGCCATCTTATTGACTAAGGTGGCTTGTTTATCAGAAATTTTGGCTATAGCGTTTTCAAGCCGGGCAAATTGAGAGTTCACACCATAAAATTCTTTATTCATATCATCAAGCTCTTTGTTCATAAACCCCAAAAAACCTTTTTGTTCCTTAAGCTCTTTTCTGAAGAAATTATTATGCTCATATTGCAAATTCATAAAGCTTCTAATATTTGATTCAATCTCTTCCATCCTTGTAAGAAGGCGGTCGGTACTCTTAGTCAAAGCCATAAGGACAAACAAGCACACAAGCAAACAGAAAAAGGCAAGCAAGAGAGAGGAGGAGATTGGGAAAGAGGGGGTGAATAAAACGGCAAGGGTGAAGTGGGGGAGAGGAAATCGAGAGGCAAATGGCAAATAATGTAAATGCGAGGGAGATGAGTTTGTGATGGGTACTTGGTATGTCTTGACTTGAGCGAAGACCTCCCTGGCAACGGCGCCAGAAATCCTTCTTGCTACGTCTTGAGCTTGCGTTGGTTTTCCTTGAAGAGGAAAGGGTGATGCAGCAATAGTAACGTAAATATTTCCCTCAGTTTTTGAGAACCAAGGTATCAATCCAGTAGGAGGCTCCTCAAAAGTCCCACGCACCTACACAAACAAACAAAGAACTCGCAACCAACGCAATAAAGGGGTTGTCAATCCCTTCACGGACTTGCGAAAGTGAGATAGAGATAGTATGATAAGATAAATATATTTTTGGTATTTTATAATATAGATGCAAAAAGTAAAGATGCAAATAAAAGTAGATTGAAAGCAAATATGATAAGAGATAGACCCGGGGGCCATAGGTTTCACTAGTGGCTTCTCTCAAGATAGCATAAGTATTACGGTGGGTGAACAAATTATTGTCGAGCAATTGATAGAAAAGCGAATAATTATGAGATTATCTAGGCATGATCATGTATATAGGCATCACGTCCGCAACAAGTAGACCGACTCCTGCCTGCATCTACTACTATTACTCCACACATCGACCGGCTCCTGCATCTAGAGTATTAAGTTCATAAGAACAGAGTAATACCTTAAGCAAGATGACATGATGTAGAGGGATAAATTCATGCAATATGATATAAACCCCATCTTTTTATCCTCGATGGCAACAATACAATACGTGCCTTGCAACCCTTTCTGTCACAGGATAAGGACACCGCAAGATTGAACCGAAAGCTAAGCACTTCTCCCATGGAAAGAAAGATCAATCTAGTAGGCCAAACCAAACTGATAATTCGAAGAGACTTGCAAAGGTAACTCAATCATACATAAAAGAATTCAGAGGAGATTCAAATATTTCTCATAGATAAACTTGATCATAAACCCACAATTCATCGGATCTCGACAAACACACCGCAAAAAGAGTTTACATCGAATAGATCTCCACAAGAGAGGGGGAGAACATTGTATTGAGATACAAAAAGAGAGAAGAAGCCATCTAGCTAACAACTATGGACCCAAAGGTTTGTGGTAAACTACTCACAACTCATCGGAGGGGCTATAGTGTTGATGTAGAAGCCCTCCATGGTCGATTCCCCCTCCGGCGAAGCACCGGCGAAGGCTTCAAGATGGGATCTCGCGGATACAGAAGGTTATGGCGGTGGAAATTGTGTTTCGTTAGCTCCCTGGATGTTTTTGGGGTACGTAGGCTTATATAGGAGGAAGAAGTATGTCGGTGGCCGCCCGAGGGGCCCACGAGACAGGGGGCGTGCCCTATAGGGGGGACGCGCCCTACCCTCTCGTGGCCGCCTCGACTGCTTCTTGACTTGCACTCCAAGTCCTCTGGATCACGTTCGTTCCAAAAATCACGCTCCCGAAGGTTTCATTCTGTTTGGACTCCGTTTGATATTCCTTTTCTTCAAAATACTGAAATAGGCAAAAAAAATAGCAATACGGGCTGGGCCTCCGGTTAGTAGGTTAGTCCCAAAAATGATATAAATATGTAAAATAAAGCCCATAAACATCCAAAAGGGGTAATATAATAGCATGGAACAATCAAAAATTATAGATACGTTGGAGACGTATCACCTGCCCACCTATAAACAAATAAAAGAACATGAACTCTTCGCTAACTAGTAGAGACGATACATCAGGATGCTAAGTTGAAGATGTTTTATAGTTTATATTGATAACCATGCAAGAAGCCACACATGTACAGGACGCATGCAGCCACGCATGTACACACGACAACGCACTAACTCATGTCGATCCAACTCATGCACATACGCGCATAGCATGGAACACACAACGCACACACACAACACATGCATGCACACACACACTCGGCCACAGAATGCACGTGAATAACACATGCATGCGCACACACTCTGCTGCATGGAGGCGTGCGCCATCTGCGGTGAGTTTGGTTCATCGTGCTACGGCGAAGCTCACACACAACGGCACCTACGCATCTCTGGAGCACCTCTTTGCCGTCGTTGCTCAACGACTAGTCGAAGACGAAGACGACCGCAGCCTTGGCCTTATAACTAGCACCGATGGAAAAGCACGCACGCTGCACACACACGAGCACGTACGGAGTGCCCACGACATGGTGCGTCCCAGTCGCCTCTACTCCTTCTACGCATGTTGTCTATCAAGGCGGCTGCGTGCCTAATGATGATGTGGGTGAGATCTTGTAGGACTCAGATGATGACGAGGAAAATTATGAGACTACCCACAGTGGGAGTAACATAGGTAGTAACATCACACATGTCTAGATAAAGTAGATGATGTGGTAAGCAATAAATGAAGAAAGAGAGGAAAGTAGTAACATCACACATATCAAGGCAAGATGTGTCTATAGCCTAATAAATGAAGTGTTGCATGTTACCACACATATGTTACTATAGAGGTAGTAACATAGACTAATAACATGAGCATGTTACTAGTCTATGTTACAACCCATTGTGGCTAGTCTGAGGGGGGTGTCTCCGACAGTGTTCCTCGGCTCGCACCTCTTGCATCACGGTGGTCGAGCTTGGAGTCATTCATCTGGTACACGTGGCATCTCAGATCTGGACACAAGGTGACGTACACCGTCAAGGTCCACGGTCAAGGAGGTCAGGGCAGACGTGACCTCTCACTGCGTCCGCCATTTGAAGCGGCATGCCGTCCCAGGGCGCCGCCCGCTGCACTCCTAGCTGTACCCGTCTCCCCGCCACACTCAAAAACCTACATTTAAAATTGCATGGAATGCGAGAAACCAACTCCGGCCACACACGTCTGTTCAGGAGTAGGACACCGGCCAAGCTCCTCCTTCCACCATTTTATCCACTCTTTCGGCGGCATCCGACGAGCAGGAAGAGCAGTTCTCCGGCATAAAAGCCGTCTGGGATGCCCGCCGAGCCCGGCAGTTACGAGCTAGGCAGCTCGCTTCGCCACCTACGTCGCCTAGCCCGTCGGAGGCAGTTGCAGCACTAAGCCAGCGCGTGGTTCTGCAGCTGGCTCTCTAATACAGCTCGAGGAAGAGTGCCGATTTGCACCACGCCGGCTTGTCAGGGAGCACAGTGGCACGGGCATCATCGCTGCCCTCGACGCCGCTGTGTCGTACATCACCTCCAGTGTCTGCGACTGCGCCATCCATCGTCGATGCACTCGTAGCCGCGACATGCAGGCAGAGAAAGAAGCCACCACAGATGTCGACAAGGTGATGCGGCTACGCGGATGTCAACAAGGTGACAGGCAGCACGTCCCCGCCCGCCGCCATCATCGAGGAGAAGTAGAAGACGGGAGGCCGCCGCCGATTGTATCCCATGAAGGCCACCGCCGAGGCGACGCTGGCGAATACAAACGGTGTCTTGCATGATTCTTCTTCTGCTGGATGCTGGAGGAGGACAAAGAGATCGGGCGTCAACCATTTAGATTAGGTATTTTAATTCTACCAGGCTGGTTGTAATGGGAGTATTATAAGTAGTATCATGCATGCCAACTAGTAGTAGGCAAATTTGATGAGGTGGCATAGAATTAAATGAAGAAAGAGAGAGTTGAGTATCGTATTATGATACCGTATGGAACTAAGACCTCTTCCAATGCAAATGTGCTTAGATGAGGTGCTAAGTGCATTAAATGGCTTAACAACTCAAGTCTCCAATGCATAGGTGCTTAGTTTGTTGTTGCTAAGCTTGCTTCATTTAATTGGCTATAAACTCAAAATTGTCTTTCTACCGTTTCTTCCCGGGGTCACCAAACTAGTCTCTCTCTTCTTAATTAACTTGCCACATCATATTTTATGCCTAAATGGCAGGCTTAGCAGCTATACATGGTGGAGCACTGGGAGAGGCCAAGCCTGGTCATAGTGGGGAGTAATTTATACTGTAACATATTACTATGTTACTCTAAACATCTCTATAAACCGGAAAGGAGGGAGTAGTAACATAGACTAGTTCATATGCATGAAACTACTAGTGAGTATGGGAGCACATGATATTTCCCCGTTCGAACCGATCCCAAGTTGGCTTCTCACCTTCTTGGCCCAACAAAAACCCCTCCCCCTCCTGTGCACGCTTCCCGCCGGCGCCAGCTGAGCCCGCCGCTCCACATTGATGGCAAGTCAGGGCGACACGACCTCTCATTGCTTCTGTCGTTGAAGCGGCGCGCCGACCGAGTGCACTGCCCACTACACGCCCGGCATTTCAGACTACACAATGGAGAGTAACTTTAGATCAAGTACTACAATTATATGACATAAGCAGGCTATAAGGATTTAAATATAGTATTTGTGCTTAGTTGAAGGAGAGAGAAGAGGAGATAGAAGAGAAGAAGGTTGTAAACTTGTAGACGGTTGTAGCCGGAGCTCCAACATACTTTGTGAGACAAAAGGTGGGGGCATTATTAATGATATAGTATTATACTAAAGGGACTAACTACTGTACTAGCAGGCTATTAGGTTGGTTCTAGATGATGTGTCAACTTCATATAGCCGGATGTTGGCTATACTATTAACCATGCTCTACGTGTGGTGCGAGTAGGTGAGTCTGAGTTGCACCACCTTTTAATGTGATCTATTCTAGCATTTTCATGAGCATGATAATAGTCACTCGCTAAGGAACTTTAGTACTTTAAGTGTGTGTTGCCGGACAAATTTGTTGTTGGGACCATCATTGCCAAGATTCCACCTTCGTGGAACAATTTTGCTACTTCTCTAAAAAATAAGACATGAGTTTTCCGTTTCAGATCTCATTAGCACTCTTGATTTTGAAGAGAAGGTGAGAGCAAAAGACACACTGCTTGGGTCGCTGAGGGACCTTCTAGTGCCAACATGGTACACGAGAAGAACTTCCAGCCCAATCAGCCCCAAAACAACAAGAAGTGCAGCCGAAGGTGGAAATCAACTAAGGACTTATGAAATTATATATAATCCTCGTCAGGCAGGTCAGTATCCCCTTCGTCCGAAAAATCATGTTTTGTCATGACGAGCTATTGATGTGTGCTACTATTTTGCAACAGCGTTTAAGTATAGCTATTGGTTTCCTATCTTTTCAGATTCAGGACAATGAAGATGATTTCAGGAGAACTGCATAATATGGACTCATGTTGAGTCATCTCTATTGCCTGATGTGTTTTCTGCAAATGTGTCAGCATCTATTGCAAGATGAGGCAGCTAGCTAGCTGTGGAGTTGCCAACATGCTCAAAGTGCTCGCAACATTGAGAAGAAACAAGCATGCCCAGGAAATTAATGTGTGCACAGGGAGGCCCTTTGCTCAGAGAAGCATCGACCAATTTTCTTTATTTCACACCTTCTCACAACTTTGTATTGGTTATAGTATGGTGAATCATTGAGATGCATAAACATGCTGAACTTTTGTTCTTCTGAATGTTAGTATGCATACCGTATCTTCTGAAGCTTAGTTTAATGTGAGTGTCTGCATCCAATACCGCATCCTCTAATTTGGTGGATGCCAAGTTGAGAAAGGTTACCGGTGAGTAGCCATAAGCTGGAGGTGTCTCTTTTTTTCTTTCGAATGGGCAATAAGCAGGAGAGTGTCTCGGGCCGCCTCTAGCACAAGGCCCTCCAGTACGAAACACAGGCAGCCGACTGGGCCGATACAAAAGCCTATCCATCTTAAAGCCCATTTGTTTTTGTTTTTTGCAAGGAGAAGCCCATATTTCTTAAAGAGGGGGCGATCCCAGAAAAACCCTCCTTCCTCCTCGCTTCCACTTATACTGCAGCTCGCTCTCCCGCTTCCATCTTCCCCTGAGGGAGTCCTGGACTAGGGGGTGTCCGGATAGCCGAACTATCATCATCGGCCGGACTCCAAGACTATGAAGATACAAGATTGAAGAATTCATCCCGTGTCCGGATGGGACTTTCCTTGGCGTGGAAGGCAAGCTTGGCGATACGGATATGTAGATCTCCTACCATTGCAACCGACTCTGTGTAACACTAGCCCTCTCCGGTGTCTATATAAACTGGAGGGCTTTAGTCCGTAGGACACAACAACAATCATACCATAGGATAGCTTCTAGGGTTTAGCCTCCTTGATCTCGTGGTAAATCCACTCTTGTACTGCCCATATCATCAATATCAATCAAGCAGGAGTAGGGTTTTACCTCCATCGAGAGGGCCCGAACCTGGGTAAAAACATCGTGTCCCTTGTCTCCTGTTACCATCCGCCTAGACGCACAGTTCGGGACCCCCTACCCGAGATCCGCCGGTTTTGACACCGACATTGGTGCTTTCATTGAGAGTTCCTCTGTGTCGTCATCGATAGGCTCGATGGCTCCTTCGATCGTCAACAACAACGACGCAGTCCAGGGTGAGACTTTTCTCCCCGAACAGATCTTCGTATTTGGCGGCTTTGCACTGCGGGCCAATTCACTAGGCCATCTGGAGCAGATCGAAAGCTACGCCCCTGGCCGTCAGGTCAGATTCGGAAGTCTAAACTTCACGGCCGACGTCCGCGGAGACTTGATCTTCGATGGATTCGAGCCACAGCCAAGCGCCGCCAAGACCGCCACGATGGGCATGATTTAGCTCGCTGCCGACAAAGGCCACGAGGTCGCGACATGAGTCCGCTCCGACCCCTAATTCGGAGCCGACTTCGCAGATCGAGGATGTGTGGCTAGACACCGCCTCGGGGGCTGCTACCTCTACGGCGATGGAGCCAAATACCGACCTTGTCCTTTGTGAATCTCGTGACTCCGAGGTGCCGGACTCCTCGCCGGACTCCGAACCCCTCGCACCCGTACCAATCTAATCCGGTTGGGCGCCGATCATGGAGTTCACCGCTGCGGACATCTTTCAGCACTCACCTCTTGGCGACAAACTGAACTCGCTAAAGTATCTCTCGTTATCAGGAGAGCCCTGGCCGTATCATGGTCAGAACGGTTGGGATGTGGACGACGAAGAATTTCAAAGCCCACCCACCACACACTTCGTAGCCACTGTCGACGACCTAACCGACATGCTAGACTTCGACCCCGAAGACATCGACGGTATGGACGACGATGCCGGAGACGATCAAGAGCCAGCGCCTAATGGGCACTGGAAAGCCACCTCAATTCACGACGTATACATGGTGGATACACCAAAAGGAAGCGATAATGAGGAACAACGGGACGCAGCGAAGGATAATTCCCCCCAAAAAACAACCAAAACGGCGACGCAAGTGCCACCCGAAGTCCCGCCTCGATAACAACAGCACCCATACTGACCCAGCCGTAGAGCAGGGCGAACCAATGGACGACGAACATGCCACCAAGCAACCATCCGAACAGGATGAATTGGACGAGCAACCCATCCCCGGTGAAAACAATAGTCCAGACGATCTAACGCCGGACACACCACCGGAGCATAAGAACCATCACAAAAGGCTCGTCGCCACTGCAAGAAGTTTGAAGAAGCAGAAGCGGAAGCTAAAAACAGCGGAAGACGTACTCAGAATGAGATGGAGCAAAGTATTCAAGACCGCAGATAAATACGGCAATAGTCACCCAGCAAAGAGCTACCCGAAGCGCAAGCTGTTGCCCGAATTCGACGAGGACGCCGTAGAGCCCCCACAGTCAAAAAGCAAAGAGGCTGCCTGGTCGGATAGACGACCAGATGACAGGCTAAGAGCAGCAAGCGGCGCCGCACACAAGCCGACACAGGATTCACATAAGGATCCTCGCAAAAAGGATGGCCCGATCAGGTCCATCTATGGGCCAAAAAAGAGGGCTCCAGGAAGCAACACAACACGCCGAATGTTCGAAGATAACGGCACACCTAAATACAGGGGTGCCGCACACCCACTATGTTTCACCGATGAGGTACTGGATCATGAATTTCCAGCGGGATTCAAGCCCGTAAACATAGAGGCATACGACGGAACAACAAACCGCGGAGTCCGGATTGAGGATTACATCCTACACATACATATGGCTAGAGGAGACGATCTCCATGCCATAAAATACCTACCCCTCAAGCTCAAAGGGCCAGCTCGCCATTGGCTCAAAAGCCTCCCAGAAAATACCATTGGAAGTTGGGAAGAGCTCGAGCATGCGTTTCGAGCAAATTTTCAGGGAACTTATGTCCGCCCTCCGGATGCAGACGATTTAAGTCACATAAATCAACAACCCGGAGAGTCAGCACGCAAATTCTGGAACAGGTTCCTCACCAAAAAGAACCACTGTCCAGATGCCGAAGACTTGGCAGCCTTCAAACATAACGTCCGAGACGAATGGCTCGCCAGACACCTCGGCCAGGAAAAACCAAGAACAATGGCCGCGCTAACGAGCCTCATGACCCGCTTTGCATCGGGAAGATAGCTGGCTAGCAAGATGCAGCACCAGCGACCCGAGTACATCCGAGGTCGAGGATGGAAATGGAAATCAAGACGCAGAAAAGATCAGCGCCGAATAAGGAAAATGGCCCAAATAGCACGGCGGTCAACGCCAGTTCAAAAGCTCTCGTCAATAACAAAACACCGCCTCTTAAGGACAATAAAGGACGAGCTATCCAACCAAAACAAAATCTTGGATAGGATATGTCAAATCCACAGACTTCGAAACCCGCAAACCATACCCACAGAGATTGTTGGGTCTTCAAGCAGTCCGGCCGACTTAACGCCGAACACAAGGGGCTCGACACATCAAACGAAGACGATGACGAACCCAACAAGCAGAGTGCCAGAAAACAGAAGACTTTCCCACAAGAAGTCAAAACAGTGAACTCACTTCAAGTGATAGCAAGGAAAAATAGTGCGACACCTACTAAAATACGCACCGTACGGTCCACCCCAGCGGAGTCCCAAAATTGCATGTCAAAACCAATTACTTTCGACCATCAGGATTACTCCAGAAGTACTCAAAACGCAGGAAGGACTGCTCTAATATTGAAGCCCATAATCGATGGACTACAATTTACACAAGTCCTAATGGATGGCAGCAGCGATTTAAACCTGCTATATCCGGACACAATCCGCAGAATGGGGATAGACCCTACCAAAATTCGCCATAGCAGCACTTCTTTTAAAGGAGTGACGCCCGGCCCTTACGCCAATTGCACGGGCTCCTTACTACTAGAAGTTGTGTTCGGTTCATCCGATAACTTCCGTCGTGAAAAGGTAATCTTCCATATCGCCCCATTTAAAAGTAGCCATCAAGCACTATTGGGACGCGAAGCTTTCGCCCACTTTAACGCAATACCGCATTACGCGTCTCTTACACTTAAAATGCCCGGTCCACGCGGCATCATCTCATTAAAAGGTAACTTCGAGTGTTTCTCGACCACGGAAGAACATGAGGCTGCCTTGATAGCCACACGCTAATCTGGCCTTGCTAATCAAAGCCCTTAAAAAATAGGTCATTCAGACCCCGGACACGGTTAGGCGAGTCCAGCATAAATAAACTAGGGGCTTCCGAGCCGCATACCCCTTTACAAGGGGCTGCGCGCATAAACAATGAGAGCCAATAAAGCTCAACTTTATTCATTTTTAAAAAATCATACTCTGTTTTAAATACATTTTTTGCACGATATCTTTCCAAAACTAAGTTCTTCACTTTTACAGATGAACAGTGTGCTACACCCATCCAGGAGTAGGGTTTTACCTCCATCGAGAGGTCCCGAACCTGGGTAAAAACATCGTGTCCCTTGTCTCCTGTTACCATCCGCCTAGATGCACAGTTCGGGACCCCCTACCCGAGATCCGCCGGTTTTGACACCGACACCCCCCAATTCCCCCCGCTCCCCATCTTCCTCACTCGTCCAGAAAACCCCCGCTCACCTTCTTCCTCACTCATACAAAAAACGCCTGCTCCTCTTCTTCCACTCCTACAGAAATCCCCAGCCCTCCTTCTTCCCCACTTGCACTACCACTACGCTCGTCTCTGGCTACTTTGCTCAAATCCGTGAGCTCGGCACGACGCTCAAAAGGAAAATGGAGTCGGCTGGCCCCAGCGCCAAGAAAATGAGGCTCCCACCAGTGGCGACACCGGTTGTAGATCCCGCACACGGCAACGCGGGGAGAAGAGGCGAGCCCCCCCCACACACACACACACACCTGGATCTAAGGGACCAGTAGAATCTCTGGTAGACCGCATCAGCGATATCCCAGACGTCATCCTTGAGGAGATCATCTCGCTTCTCCCCACCAAGGATTGCTGCCGCACACAAGTCTTCTCAACTCGGTGGTGCCCTCTATGGCGCATCGCACCCCTCAATCTCTACTGTCGTCAGATATCTACCCTTCCTGAATTTGATCTCCTCAGAGCCATCGTCTCCTCTCACCAACATGGCCCCGTTCAATGCCTCTGCATCCCGACATGCTACCTGCTATCCATACCCGGCATAGTGGACGCTTGGCTGACATCCCTTGAATTCGGAAAACTCTAGTAGTTTGAGTTCTACCATTACCACGAAAGTTTCATACCACGAACACACCAAGAATTTGTGCCCACACCACCGTTGTCCGTCTCGCGGTTTTCCTCCTCTCTCCACACCGCCACCTTCTCCCGGTGTCATCTACCAGACGATCTGGTACAAATGCTTCGACTCCCACTGCTAAAAAAACTTTCAATTGTGGTGGTTTATCTATCGGAGGCCTCACTACACAGCATCATCCGCTCCAGTTGCCCTGCCCTGGAGCACTTGCTGATTGTTTTGGGAATAGAAATCCCTATCAGTTGTCTCCAAATAAAGTCGGCTCACCTTAAAAGCATTGGAATTTGTTTCGAAAGACAGCAGCTCATCGTCGAAGATGCCTCTTCACTTCAAAGGTTGCTCCTTGATGATTGTTATAAACCTTCACAAATAATTTTCGTCTCTGCGCCCAAACTGGAGACCTTGGGTGTAATTCGTGACCCGTTTAATGATCACAAGAAGTTGGTGTTTGGCTCCTCACTTTTTCAGGGACCGTATATTATCATCTACACATTTGTAATCATAAGATGCATTTTTCATTTGTGGGCATAAGTTTTATATCATCTTGGAGTACACTTTGGGTACTAATATTATGTTATATGCTCAATGAAGAGTTCTTCCATTGATAGCCTATCAATGCTGCTAGATTCTGTCAATATCTTATATATCGAAATGTTTAGTTTTGATCTGAACATAATTATTGGCTTGCTATGATGCTTTTGATCTCTGGAGAATTTATATATAGAGGTGATGATTTCATGCACATTGAAAGCCCGTATGTATTGTACTAGAATTAACCGTTCAGCTGTCGTTCTTTCGACATACTCTTTTCTTAGACCTTAACTGTTTTCAATCTTCATGTCTACTTAGGCACAACCACATGGAGCAAAACATATAACCAATCGGTGGCATAATAACCACCAGGATTTTCTTAGTTCTCATGACATTCGTTTGAGGACAATAACGATGGAAGAATATGCATCCAACCAGGCAAACAGAAATTTTGTCACATTCTTGTTGTTGAATGTGAGGTTACTATTGTCCATGAGGCTTAAGTCTTACCGCAAGAGATTTCTCATGGACGGACACGTTGAACAGCAAAAAAAGAAGTTTTAGGTGGACAAATGGGCTTCTAAACGTGCTCGGCTTCTATTTACAACAAGTTGTAGTCATCCTGAAATAATTTTTTCGCACAGGATGTTGATTTTATGGATCAGACCGATCCATTTGTTTGTGACTGCGAAAAAGAGTGGTTGGGTTAGATGTTACTGCCATGTTCAATCTGGATTTTGTCTAAACATTTGATGAACAATTAATCCTTGGGCTTTTTGTACCATTTGTAAGCTTGAGTTGCATGTTGTTGCCCTCATACTCCCCTCCACCTGCCACTACACTGCTGCATCTTCCACGGCTGTTGTTCGTTCCCGTATGAGGCCTCACCGTCGTTCTCCGCCTTGGTTTGCTCGCTGTGCCAGCCGCCGTCTGGCATTGTCAACGTGGTCAACAACCAAGAGGAATCAGGAGATGACTGTATGTGGAGAGGCTGAAAGTAGGGACCCACCAGGGTCATTGCATTATGCAAGTAGGTGCCTCATTATTACAAGCCAAAAAATACTTCCTCCTAATTGTTTGAAAACTAGGTCCCACACCATTGTCAATGTAGTCAATAGACGAGAAAATTACACAACAAGCGGATAACACCAGGGACCGAGCAGCTCACCCAATTGTTTTTTAGTTTCAGAGACGGAACTCAACTACGCGTTGTGCGGGAGCTGTGGCCCGTCTAGCCCACGCGTACACTTTTATTTAAGCACATGAAATGCCCAGCTGATATATTTTTTTTCTTTCTGAAAATGGCTAGCCCAGTTCCTTTTTTTTAGAATACCAAAACCGAGGCCTGCTTGCTTTTCTCAGCCCTGCTGGGCTGCAAATCTTTCAAGACGAGGAGGGATGTAAGTAGTAAGAAATGGGCTTCCCCAGAAACTGGGTTATAAGTTGTAAGAAATGGGCTGTAAATTTTTAAACCAAAGCCAATCAGTAATTACATTAAAATATCATTTTTCTGGATTTCTCTACTCACTACTCTTATAAAAACCAAAGCCAACTGGCAACTACATTAAAATAACATCTTTTCTCCCAAATAAACTACTCATACAAATGCATCTTAGTTTTTTGTGCAACGAACAGGCATCTTGCTAGTTAAGAATTTAAAAACTTATTTTTAACGTGACTTGAATTTTATTTTGATATAATTTTTAAAAACTTATTTTTAACGTGACATGAAATTTCGTGATTAAAAGAGTTTGGACCCCACCGAAATATGCAAAATTTCGTTGAATTTTTTAGCAGTGCCCAGAATATATGGTCTGTAATGCTAATAAAAATAATATGGGCTTCAAATATCCTTAAGTATTAGGAAATGGGCTATAAATTATTGAAAATAATGGCTAATGGGTTGTATGCTATTTTCCACAGATTTGGAGGCTGACTTCTGGGCCTACTAGATTGACGATGACGCTGTCCTAAAAAAAATTGACGCGTACGCAAGGCTTTGTCAACTTAGGCAACACAGAGCAGTGACTGTTGGATGTCCATCCAACGGCCGCCGTGATTCTTCAATCTCTGATCTTCCTGCTCTAGCCGCCCAAACCAGCGCCGGCGGGACTGCCTGCTCCCTCCTCCCGTGGCTGGCTGTGATGCAGCCAGGCCATCCCTCTACCCATCCACACATCCTATTACTTTCCGGCGACGTCAGCCTCACCCCGCAGCCGACCAGTCAGCGCTCGTACTCCCCTCGGCATGGGCATCCGCTGCGGTGACTTCGTCGGCTCCGGTCGTTCCCTTCCTGGGCCTCGCCCTCATCCATCGCATTTGTGCTCTCGGTGCGGCGAGGTCAACATGGTCAACAAACCACAGCCATCGGAAGAGGCTGATAGTAGGGGCCCACAAAAGGAAATGCCTCCTTATTACGCGCAAAATAATGATTCCTCCACCTGACAGCTAGGACCCATTGGAAGGGCCTCTGTATTTCGAAAAAAACGTTCCCCTGCTGTCAGCTTGGACCCACTAGCTATATCTTCGCACGCAAGGAAGTGCCTCCTTATTACGCACAAAAAAATGAATACTCCCCCTGCTAGTTGGCACCCACCATAGTGGGCGGCTGACTTGTGGGCCTATTAAGTTGATGGGGACGGAGGGCTTTGTTAACTAAGTCAATATGAACGATTCTAGCTCTAGTGATCGTACGATGTCCATCCAACGGCCGTAGTGCTTCTTCAACCTTTGGCCTTTTTGCTCCAGCCGCCCAAAGCATGCTCCTGCCTCCCGTGGCCTACTGTGCTGTCGCGGAGGCCTCATAGCCCCTACTATTCCCACCGCTGGCCAGGCCCTGCGGCGACGGCAGGCTCACTCCGCAGTCGTACCAGTGAACCCTCGTACTCCCCTCCGCGTGGGCATCCACTGCCGCGTCTTCCCCGGCTCCGCGTCGTCCCCTTCCTAGGCCTTGCTGTCATCCACCGCCTTGGTGCTCTCGGCGCGGCCTGGTCAATGAACGACTTCCATTTGGAAGAGTACTGTACGTGGAGAGGCTGACAGCAGGGTCCACGGCCGCAGCAAGGAAGTGCCTCCTTATTACGTGGAAAATAATGATTCCTCCACCTGACAGCAGGGACCACCGTACGGGCCACCGTATTTCGCGAAAAAAATTCCTCCCTGACTGTTGGGACCCACCAGCTACATCTTTGCATGCAAGGAAGTGCGTCCATATTACGGGCAAAAAAAGATTCGCCCCAGACTGCTAGGACCCACCAGCTACATCTTCGCACACAAGGAAGTGTCTAACAGTTGGGACCCACCTGGTCGAAGCGTACGTAGCGTTGTCATTCAGGTCGCAAACGTGTACGTACATACTGGTCGATCGGTCTGTCTGCAGGCTACAGAGATGAACCATGGCCGTGTAAGGAAGGGCATGTGTCGTAGTAGAGGCGCGCATGTTGCATGTCACGCAGTCCCGTACGTATAGCGGCCAGGGTGCAAGAAAATAATACGGCCACGTACGTACATATGGGCGGGGTCTCGAACGCCTACTCACACATACGTACGGCTAGGGCTCGTGTACATGGCTGGGTCGGAATGGAGAAACCGCGTTGTCATCGTGTTCATTGGGAGGCAACGGAATGCAATCGTGTTCATCGGGAGGCAACAGAATACATCGTGTTCATCGGGAGCCAACCGGCTTGCATAGAATAGCCGATTGAAACGGGGCCTAGCGTACTGCAGAACGGAAGAAACGGCCTTGTGTTCGAACGGCCACGGTTGAAACGGGATCCTGTTCATCGAGAGGGGTCTAGCGTACCGCAAAACGGAGGAACGGACTTCTCTTTGGACCTCCTATGGTCGAAACGAGGCCATGTTGATCGGGAGGGGTGTGGCGTACCGCAAAACAGAGGAAACGGACTTGTGTTGGAGAGCTACGGTCGAAACGGGTGTCTTGTTTATCGAGAGGGGTGTGGCGTACAGCAAAACGGGACTCCACGGGATATTGTTCATCTCCACCGTCGACCTCGTCTAGCCTCCACGGGCTACTGTTCATCCACCGTCAACCTCCTCCAGCCTCCACCGCTCCTCCACCGGCTAATGTTCAACCAGCCCTCTCCACGGGGTCCTGTTCAACCACCCCTCCACGGGCTACTGTTCATCCATCTCTCCACCGGCTACTATTCAACCAGCCCTCTACGGGGTCATCTTGTTCGTCCAGCCCTCCACGGGGTCCTCTTCATCCACCCCCAACCGGCTCGATCGGGGTCATGTTCATCCAGAGGCAACACCATGGGGTCCTGTTCCACCCCCACCGGGAACTGTTTGTCCAAACACCCCCCAACAACGCTCAACGCTCAACGCTCACGAGATCGTTTGGCTTCAGTTAGTAGCAGTAGCGAAGGAATCACTTGGGTTCAGTTAATAGCAAGGGATCGATCGCTCGGGTTCACTAACGTAGCTAGTGCAATTGCTCGGGTTCAGTTAGAGTCCAATGCCTCGCTCGGGTTCAATTAGAGCCCAACGACTCGCACACACGTGCATACGTGTACAAGAGAAACACGCATCGCTCGGCCCCCGACCACCCACCGTAACCGGGAACTCACAAATATTTTCCTCGCCCTCGCTTCTACCACGGTTTTTTCTGTCATGGACAGCCCAAAGAATGTCATGCAGCAGCGTCTCCGACCTGCCCAGGACGAAAAGCCCATTTTCTGTCATGATTTTTGTCATAGAAGTAGGAGCCCACCACATCTATGATGATACCAGGTTTTGTCATAATTATCGTCATAGAAGTGTCATAAGCATGACAAAAAAATCGTTCGGCCCAAAATGTCATGGATGTATCTTTTTTTTTGTAGTGTGTGTTGCTTTCCTCTTTCACCCGCTCGAGCACGACGGAGCAAAGCCGTGGGGAGATGAGTAGCAAGCCATAGCCTAGTAGAGTTCTTCACGCACGCCCCAGAGTTCGAACCTTATTTGGGTCCGCGGAGCCCCGATTCTGACAAAAGTGATGCCTGTATACATGATCATTGCCTTGGATATCATCATAATTATTTGATCTTCTATCAATTGCACAATACTAATTTTTTTACCCACCGTATGCTATTTTCTCAAGAGAAGCCACTAGTGAAACCTATGGCCCCGGGTCTATGTTTTATCATATTGTTTTCAGATCTATTATTCCACAAACCCAAAAATACCTTGCTGCACTTTTTCTTCACTTATTTTATTTTGTGTTCTTGATAGATTTATCTATCCATTCTCATACAATTTAATCTATCTTTTTACGTAGATGGATTGACAACCCCTCTTACGCGTCGGGTTGCAAGTATTTGTTCTTTGTGTGCAGGTACCGTTTACATAGTGCTTCTTGGTTCTCCTACTGGATTGATAACATGGCTTCATAATTGAGGGAAATACTTACCATAGTTGTGCTGCATCATCCTTCCTCTTTGGGGAAATACCGACGCAGACGCAAGCCACGTCAAAAGGATTTCTGGCGCCGTTGCTGGGGAGACATCATCAACATCTATCAGGTTCCTAATCACAAATCCTCATCTCCTTGCAATCTACATTATTTTCCATTTGCCTCTCGTTTTCATCTCCCCCACTTCACAAAAATTTGCGTTTTTATTTGCCTTCTTTTTTCGTTCGCTTTTTTCTCGTGAGGTCTCTTGTTTGCTTGCAATCTAGTTTGCGTAGTCATGATGTCTCAAGAAAATACCAAATTGTGTGATTTTTCCAACACCAATAACAATGATTTTATTAGTACTCCAATTGCTCCTCCTGCCACTAGTGTGGACTCTTGTGATATTAATGCCACTTGGTTGAATCTTGTTATGAAAGACCAATTTTCCGGTGCTCCTAATGAGGATGTCGCATCCCATCTAAACACATTCGTAGAATTGTGTGATATGCAAAAGAAAAAAAGATATGGACAATGATATTGTGAAGTTGAAATTATTTCCTTTCTCCTTGAGGGATCGTGCAAAAATTTGGTTTTCTTCTTTGCCTCGCAATAGTATCGATTCTTGGGATAAGTGCAAAGATACTTTTATTACTTAGTATTTTCCGCCCGCGAAAATTATTTCCTTAGAAATCAAATCATGAATTTTATGCAATTGAGCATGAACATGTTGCACAATCTTGAGAAATAATGGAATTGATGCTAAGAAATTGTCCTACTCATGGTTTAAATCTTTGGATGATCATACACATTTTTTATGCGGGATTGAATTTTGTTTCTAGAAATCTTTTAGATTGCGCCGCGGGTGGCACTTTTGTGAAAATTACTTTGGGTGAAGCCACCAAATTGCTTGGTACTACCTCCGTCCTGGTTTATTAGTCCCTTTTGTAATCTATGCCAAATTTTGACCAAATACTTAACAAAAAAATGTAATGCATGTCAACAAAAATTATATCATTTGATTCGTATTTGAACATAGTTTTCATTGATACAATTTTTTGTGACATGCATGAACATTTTGTTAGTTAAATTTATGGTCTAAATTTGGCACATAATACATTGAGGACCAATAAACCAGGACGGAGGTAGTAATATTATGGCAAATTATTCACAATGGATACCGAAAGAGCACCTACTAGTAAAAAAGTTAATTCGCTGAAGAAATTAGTACTTTGAGTGAAAAAGTTGATGCTCTTATGAAATTAGTTACTAGTAAGAATGCTCCTATTGATCTTAATGATGTGCCTTTATCTACTTTGATTGAGCAAAATAGTGATCCCAAAGATGTGAATTTTGTCTCACAAAACAATTTTAATAACAATGCTTATAGAGGTAATTTTAATCCTAGGCCTTTTCCTGGAAATTCCTCTAATAATTATGTCAATTCCTATGGTAATTCTTCTTACAATAATAATAGCAACCCCTCTGATCTTGAGAGTAATATTAAATAATTTATCAATGCTCAAAAAAATCTCAATACTACGATAGAAGAAAAGTTGAATAAGATTGATGATATGTCTAGAAGCATTGTGCCGGGGGAAATCTGCCCGCCACGAACACCTATGGGGCCGGAGCCCCTTGTCTGAGCGGTACGAGGGCGGAGGGAGCACAGAGAGCAGATCGTAGCGAGCACGCGGGCGGATTTTACCCAGCTTCGGAGCTCTCCGGAGAGATAAAACTCCTACTGCTGCTTTGTGTTTGTATTTGATCTTGCTCGCGAGTGCGAGCGTATGGTGGTGTCGCGTGTGTCGAATGGACCGAACCCAACCGAACCCCTTCTACGTGCGCATGGGCCTCCCTTTTATAGTCGGAAGGGGGCGCCAACAGGTGGCAGCGTAGGAGAAAGGGGTAAAAATGTAAAAGAGGTGGTAGTTGGAACAGTGCGGGAACAGTGAAGCTACAGTGCATGAACAGTGGTTGCTACCTACTTTGACAGTGGGGGACAAGGGCATTTAATGCCCGTCGCCGTCGACCCCAAAAGCTCCCGCCCTTGCGTCTCCATCTGCCACGGCGATGGATCCACCGCCGTGAAGTGCCACCGTGTCCCCAGTTGCACAGACCATCCGCCACGCGTCCTCGAAAGGCCCTGGCGGCGCGTGGGCGATGAGCTGGAGCGCGGCACACAGGCGTAACTCTCCGGCAAGCACCTTGTCGGGTCTTGACCTTGCGGACCCGGAGCTTGCGGGCTCAGAACTTGTCGCTCCCGGGCCCTCGCCGACGCATATAGCGCCGGGCGTGTCTTCTATGATGTAATCTCCTAGTCTTCTGGCGAGCTCCTTTTGCGGGGCCTTGCGTGAGTGATGTAATCTTGAGCACAGAACGGCCTTCGGCAAGCTCCGCTTGCCGGGTCTCGATCTTCGTCTTGTATACTTCGTCTTTGAATGGTTTGATATGGAGCAGAGGGTCTTGGCGAGCACGCGGTAAACCCCGCCGCTGGAAGTCTGCAATCGCCGTGCACAAGTTGGGGTACCGAGGTACCCCTACCTTAGTACACCGACAGAGCCCCGGCTGGGCCACACACGGTGCCGAGCGCTGTTGGGCCAGGCCCAAAACAGTGCACGGACACACGCGGCCCACGGCGCGCCGAATCCACTTCCGCATCTGCCGCATCCCCCACGCAACGGCACGCGTCGATTGCGGCGTCGTGGGATGCATGGGCGGCGCGTGCGGTCTTTAGGGCATCCACCCCCGTGATCGTGGTGCAGGGCGAGGTCACTTCACCCGTCGCTCCGGCCCCGCTTTTTCGCCACGCGGCCCTCATGCATAGGGGTCGTGGGCGGCGAAGGTGGGAGACCGAGCCGTCACGGGCGGAGATGGCGAGTCGGCCCCGCTCCTCTGCCCTCCTTGCTTCCCGATTGGCCGGGCAGGGCGGTTGAGCCCCCACCTCGCCCCTTTAAAAGGGGCGGAAGGGGAGCATAATGGTCTCACATCTCCTCTTCTCCCTTCGTCTTCAGCTTCCGTTCTTCTTTCTGCCATGGAAGGAGGAAACCCTAGTTCCTCAACGGTGGCAGCGAGGGTCGCCTCCAGGCAGCGCACTTCTCCCTATCCCGCACCCGTGGTGGCGGAGCCGGCCACGAGGGGGAGAGGGAGGGGGCGAGGTCGCGGACGAGGCCGAGGGCGTGGTCGAGGCGGTCGGGGGAGAGGCGGTCTGGCGACGCGCCTCCCGCCTCCTCCGTGGCTCCTTCCTCGAGGCGGTCCATACCGAGACGATCCACGGGAGTTCTTCATCAAGCTGCGCCGAGCGCCTCGTCGTCGCCTCGGCTGCCGGCCCGTTCATGAGCGCGATGGAACCGGATCCGCCGAGGTGATGGAGTTGCGCATGAGGGGTGTGGGATCAGCGGCACTCGAGTGAGTGTCGTGTCCCCAGCCCCGGCGTGATGTACTTCGACCGAGGGTGGAAGACGTTCGCCAGATCCACAGCTTGACGGCGGGGTTTACCCTCCATTTCAAGTTAATGGAGGCGACCTTCGCCGTCAAGGTCTTCGAGATTCCGGGACCCGGCGAGATCTTTGTGTGGACAGCTCCTCCGATAGCGAAGGTCCCTCCTCGAGCGAGAGGACGAGGAGGGAGGACAGCGACGACGACGGGGGGATGGCGGGTCCGACTAGGCGTCGGACGCTGCCTCATGCGCCACCGGCGACCCCATCATCCGGTCGCCGCCTTCGAACTCCCCGGGCCGTCTCCTTGGGCGGTGGGCGTGAGAGGCCGTGGAAGAGGAAGAGGGTGGCGGCAAGGCCGTCATGTCGGAGTACAAGGGCGAGGAGCCTCGTCGGCGGCCGACGCCCCACCACCCCATCTTCAAGCTCGCCTCCGGCGCCTCCGCCTCCGCCAAGCTCTGGCGGCCCCGGAAGTTCTCTTGGTGTCTTCGCACCCGTAGCTCTCCTAGGCGCCCCTTTGCCCTTCCCCAAGCTTCTCTTGCAGGGCTTCTTGACCTACCTCCTGAACTCCCTAACAGAGAAAGCAGGAGAGGGATTACGGCATCTTATCTTACAATTTGTAAGCCCTCGGGCCTTAGTTGTATTTAAAATATGTAATCCTCTCTATCATGTTTTTCATCCTCTATGGACTTGTACTAAACTAGGATGTTTTTAATGAAAAGAGGGGAAAGCTTGTCGGACCGAGTCTTTTACTTGACTTCGTGCCTTGTATGTTCCCATCCTGCGCTCTCGGGGAGCTTGCCGGCGCGAACACGCTTGCTGAGTGCGGGACATCAGCAGCCCGCTGGCGGTGTTGCTTCCGGCAAGCAACCTTGCCGGGCCAGTTGCAGCTCACTTGTGTTTGCTGAGCGGACTCGAAAACGAAACAAGGGCGCGACACTTGTCGCAGCTCACTTAAATCGTTGAGCGTGCTCGAAAACGAAACAAGGGCGCGACACTTGTCGCAGCTCACTTAAACCGTTGAGCGGGCTCGAAACAAACCAAAAAGCGCCAATCGGGCCACGACCGCTCCTCCGCGCACGGGTTTTACAAGACACGCCGTTCAAAGACGTAGCCCGCTTTCCCCGGTCCATGAGAGGATGCATGACGAGGGATGAAAAACTTATCTGATATCGCAGCCCCCAGCAACTCTGGCTTGCCGGAGATGAATCTCAGTACTCGCAGCCCCCGGCAACTCTGGCTTGCCGGGACCCAGGCGCTGGTGTGCTCTTCTGGTTTCTCCTTGTTGCTGTAATTTCAGCCATGAAAACAGCTGAGGTAGATCTGCAACAGCTTCATTATTTACATGTATATGTATATAAATCCTTTCTGTGCGACTTTGCAATACGATGCCGTGCCTTGCCCTTCGTATGTTCATACTCTACGCTGCTAGGGAACTTGCCGGCAAGGGGCCCTTGCCGCGAGCGCTGAGTGCTGAACTCGAAGCAGCCTGCTGGCCAAGGTCTTACCGGCAAGCAACCTTGCCGCGGCTAGTCGCAACGCACTTAGCTTGCTGAGCGGACTCGAAAACGAAACAAGGGCGCGACACTTGTCGCAGCTCACTTAAATCGTTGAGCGTGCTCGAAAGCAAGATAAGGGTGCGGCTATCCATGGGTAGGTTCCTCCGCGCACAAGTTTTTCATACGAAGGGCATCTTACGGCAGGGCTTGCTACGTCGCACCCTCTACCTTACACCCTTTGTGCGCTTTTACCCTACGCTTCTAGGGAAACTTGCCGGCAAAGGGGCCCTTGCCGCGAGCGCTGAGTGCTGAACTCGAAGCAGCCTGCTGGCCAAGGTCTTACCGGCAAGCAACCTTGCCGCGGCTAGTCGCAACGCACTTAGCTTGCTGAGCGGACTCGAAAACGAAACAAGGGCGCGACACTTGTCGCAGCTCACTTAAATCGTTGAGCGGGCTCGAAAATGAAGCAAGGGCGCGACACTTATCGCAGCTCACTTAAATCGTTGAGCGTGCTCGGAAACAAGATAAGGGTGCGGCTATCCGCGGGTAGGTTCCTCCGCGCACAGGTTTTGCGTACAAAGGACGAACGCACGAGGAACATAATATAAAAGAGCACGGAACTAAGGAATGTTCTGCACAAAAGCTCGAACGACTTAGCTTTTCCGTCTTCTGCGATCCGGCAAGGCCGCACTTCTCCCTTGATTTCCTCCCTTGTACGTTTTCACCCTCACGCTTCCAGGGAACCTGCCGGCGCAAACACACTTGCTGAGTGCGGAACATCAGCAGTTCCAGTGGCGGTGTTGCCTCGGCAGAAGAACTTGTCGGGCTAGTTGCAGCGCCCTTCATCGTTGAGCGGACTCGAAATGATCGAGGCGCAACTTAGCCACGATTCGACCCTGGAGCGCATGTGTTCTCCATACAAGATACGGATTTTCAGGGAATATAACTCAAAAGTTTGAAACTGGCTGCTTTCTTTGCCCTACTGGCCGGTGGAGCTCGATGGCACGTCCTCGACGGCGGCGCAGCACTCCGGAGAGGTGCGCTTGCCGGAGCAAGCACCAGAGCTATTCTTGCCGGGCTCAGTCTTTGGTAGATCTGCCTTTGCCTTCTTCGCACTTGCCGGTGGAACTCGACGGGACGTCCTCGACGGCAGCGCAGCACTCCGAAGAGGTGCGGTTGCCGGAGTGGGCCCCAGAGCACTTGCCGGACTTGGTCTTCGTCTTCTTCCGGGGAGCTTCAGCGGCAAGTAGCTCGCGCTCTGCCGCAGCAGCTGCTTCCCGGTATATCTTGTCGGCGCAGACAAGCGCATCCTTCTTGTCGCCGGTCGTCGAGGACCTGGCGTTGATCCCGACGAGCCCGCGGATCCGACGATGCCGTGGAGCCGTCGTCGGTGTTGTTCCAGCGGGGCGGCGTCTTTTGCTTCTGCGGCGGGGAGTGCACGGTGGTTGCACCCCCGGCGGTCTTGTCGCCGTCGGCCTTCGTCTTCTCAGCTTGCCGCGGCCGAGAGGTCACCGGCTGCTGTGAAGGGTCGTTGTTGGCGAAGGCGATCAGGCTCTGGATGGTAGCCCTCCAGTCTTCGGCCTTGTCCGCCGCTGGAGGGAAGTCGAGGAGCAGTTGCGCCCTTGCGGCGCTTCGCTAGAGTGGAGGGAGCGAAGCGGCGGCGCGAGGAGCGGATATGCTCGGACTCTAACAGCGTTAGAAGGAGCAGAGTCTCTGCCCGGCGCCGCTGCTTTATGCGTGCCGGACGGTGGTCCGGCATCCCGCGAGCCTCGGTGTGTCCTTGCCCAAAGATGCGGATACCACCTCCCGTGGTATGGCGCTGCTGGGTTGTCGATCTTGAGATGGACGCGACGCGCCCACGGAGACGAGGCGCGCCATCCGTCTTGTCCTTGATCTCGTGGCGCCGCGAGTGTCCTCGCCGGCGACCACCCTCCCGCCGGCGTCTCCTCCGCCCACCGTTGGCTCCGGTGGCGGCGGATGAGACGCAGACGGGCCTGTGACCTCCGAAGCCTTCTTCTTCGGGGCCATGGCGTAGTTGTTGATGAAGTTGCTGATGAAACTGGAGAGGTTGATGAAGAACGCGCCCGCGTGAACGCCGGATCAGGTCCGCACAACCTCGACGCCCCCTACCTGGCGCGCCAAAGATGCCGGGGGAAATCTGCCCGCCACGAACACCTATGGGGCCGGAGCCCCTTGTCTGAGCGGTACGAGGGCGGAGGGAGCACAGAGAGCAGATCGTAGCGAGCACGCGGGCGGATTTTACCCAGCTTCGGAGCTCTCCGGAGAGATAAAACTCCTACTGCTGCTTTGTGTTTGTATTTGATCTTGCTCGCGAGTGCGAGCGTATGGTGGTGTCGCGTGTGTCGAATGGACCGAACCCAACCGAACCCCTTCTACGTGCGCATGGGCCTCCCTTTTATAGTCGGAAGGGGGCGCCAACAGGTGGCAGCGTAGGAGAAAGGGGTAAAAATGTAAAAGAGGTGGTAGTTGGAGCAAGTCGCGGAACAAAGAAGCTACGATTGCATGAGCGATGGTTGCTACCTACTTTGACAGTGGGGGACAAGGGCATTTAATGCCCGTCGCCGTCGACCCCAAAAGCTCCCGCCCTTGCGTCTCCGTCTGCCACGGCGATGGATCCACCGCCGTGAAGTGCCACCGTGTCCCCAGCTGCACTGACCATCCGCCACGCGTCCTCGAAAGGCCCTGGCGGCGCGTGGGCCGATGAGCTGGGCGCGGGCACACAGGCGTAACTCTCCGGCAAGCACCTTGCCGGTCTTGACTTTGCCGGACCCGGAGCTTGCGGGCTCAGAACTTGTTGCTCCCGGGCCCTCGCCGGGCGCATATAGCGCCGGGCGTGTCTTCTATGATGTAATCTCCTAGTCTTCTGGCGAGCTCCTTTTGCGGTGGCCTTGCGTGAGTGATGTAATCTTGAGCACAGAGCGGCCTTCCGGCAAGCTCCGCTTGCCGGGTCTCGATCTTCTGTCTTGTATACTTTGTCTTTGAATGGTTTGATATGGAGCAGGAGGGTCTTCGGCGAGCACGTGGTAAACCCTGCCGCGGGAAGCTGCAACTGGCCGTGCACAAGTTGGGGTACTGAGGTACCCCTACCTTAGTACACCGACACATTGATAGAATTTCCCATTATGTAGAAAATCTCAAGATTAAAAAATTTCCACCTAAGGTCGATGTCAGTGAATCAAGTAAAGCTTTATATGTTTCTACGGATGAAAGTAAGAAAAGAACCGCTATGCTTATAGCTAAAAGAGAATTTTTAGAAAGAGCGTTTCTACCGATTGCTTTCATACCAATGATTAAGATCTTAAAATGATTGGTGTTTCTTCTATTGGTTCCTTGTTTAGTAATATTAAACTTGATGAAAATAGGACTGAATAAGAGTCAACTTAAGCTAGAAGTCGTCCTCATAGTTCAGAGGGTGAAAATCTTGTTGATTTTTTTGATAAAAGTGGGTTTGGAGAGGTCAAAACTTTAACTAGTGATGTGCCCACTCTGTTGGATTACAAAGTCTTTAATTATGATAGTTGCTCTTTGATTGAATGTATTTATTTGTTGCAATCCATGATAAATTCACCCAATGCCTATGAACAAAATTAAGCTTTTACTAAACATATTGTAGAAGCGATTTAGAAGAAAAGTTGGAATTAGAGATTTCAATTCCTAGAAAATTATATGATGAGTGGGAACCTACCATTAAAGTAAAGATTAAAAATTATGAGTGCTTTGCTTTATGTGATTTTGGCACTAGTGTTTCCACAATTCCGAAATCTCTATGTGATGTGCTTGGTCTTACCAATATTGAAGAATGTTCTCTTAATTTGCACTTGGCGGATTCTACTATTAAAAAGCCTTTAGGAAAAATTAGTAATCTTCTTATTCTTGCAAATAGATGTTCCCATAGATTTTATTGTTCTTGATATTGATTCCAATCCGTCTTGTCCCATCATACTTGGTAGACTGTTTTTACGAACTATAGGTGCCGTGATTGATATGAAAGAAGGGATTATTAAATTTCAATTTCCAATAAGAAATGGTATGAGACACTTCCCTAGAACAAGAATTACGACAATAAGAAATGTTGTGTGAAAATTCCAGTAGCAGAATTGTTAAAAATCGTATAATAGTGATAAAATTCTGAATATTTTCACACAAGATTGATATACAAATTTCCTACGTTTTCCTAATTTTTTAGAATTTTTGGAGTTACAGAAGTATGGTCAGAGTTCAGATTACTACAGACTGTTCTGTTTTTGACAGATTCTGTTTTCGTTGCATTGCGTGCTTATTTTGATGAATCTATGGATTGTATTGGGGGATATAAGCCGTGGTGAAGTTAGAATACATTAGGTATAATGAAATAATAAAATATGAATGGGTTTGCAACTGTACTTAAAGTGGTGATTTGCTTTATTATACTAACGGATCTCATGAAGGTTTTGTTAAGTTTTGCGTGATTGAAGTGTTCAGGTTTTGGGTGAGATCGCGATGGATGAAGGAATAAGGAGTGAAAAGAGCCTAAGATTTGGGATTCCTATGGCACCCCAAGGTAATATTCAAGGAGAACCAAGCAAGTAAGCTTGGGGATGCCCTAGAAGGCATCCCCTCTTTCTTCTAACAACCATCGGTAATTTTACTTGGAGCTATATTTGTATTTGTCACACATCATGAGTTTTGCTTCGAGTGTCTTGTATTATATGAGTCTTTGCCTGTTTTGCTTTTTATTTTGTTGCAATCATCCTTGCTGGACACACCTATTTGAGAGAGCCGTAATTATGCTATGATTTGTTAGAATTGCTCTATGTGCTTCACTTAAACTTTTTGAGCTATGGAATTGCTCTAGTGCTTCACTTATATCTTTTTGAGTATGGTGGTGCTTTAATTTTTGAAGAAATAATCTCATACTTCACTTAGATTAATTTGAGAGTTAATAAAATTTTGAAGAAATTCTCTCCTACTTCATTTATACTATTTTGAAAGATGAAAATTTTTATGCTCATATTCTTCACTTAAATTTGTTTCAGCTAGTCAAAAGCAATTGCAATCTATGAAATTAGTCCCAAAGTAATAGATATTCAAGAGGGATAAAATAAAAACTTTATGAAGATCATTGGACAAAATAAACTTGTTTCTTTGTAAAAATTTTGAGATATGTTGATAGTAATATATGAGCCATGTTGGTGAGTTATTATGCTTTAGTAAGAATATTGGCGTTAAGGTTTGGGATTCCCTATGCAAGCACGAAAGTCAATAGTTATGCAATGAAATTACAGCCTACTTATTGTGCATTATTCGGTGTTAGTTATGCTCAATGCTCGTTTGTGAGAATTTTCGTTTCTTGGTTGTTTGCTTCTCAATATATTTGCTAGCCTCCATTTGTACTAAGTGGGAATACTACTTGTGCATCCAAAATCCTTAAACCCAGTTATGCCATATGAGCCCACCATACCTACCTATATGCAGCATTTCTTTGCAGCTCTAAGTAAATTTGTATGTGCCAACTCTAATTTCAAAATGAATTTCCTTTTTGTGTGCTCGTACCGCTCATGAGCGGCAGGGGATGGCCAATATTTTTCCATGCTCAAGATGAGTGTTTATTCAATTGTCAATACACGAGAGTATGGTGGTAATAGGGATTCCTAGTCCCAAAATGAAAAATAAATTTACTTTACATTGTCAAAAAATAAATTTCTTGGAAAGTGTTGGTATGGAAGGCACCCATGGATACGGCTAGCCATGAATTGTAAAAGAATGGTGGAAAAAGAATAAAATTTATTTTATGTTTGGGAACTGCA
Source organism: Aegilops speltoides (assembly GCA_021437245.1). Classification (NCBI taxonomy): domain Eukaryota; kingdom Viridiplantae; phylum Streptophyta; class Magnoliopsida; order Poales; family Poaceae; genus Aegilops; species Aegilops speltoides. The sequence goes on along the minus strand of CM038144.1, from coordinate 112,898,083 downwards.
TATGATGTATCTAGCATGGAAAGTATTGGGAACTACTCAGTCATTTTTGTCGACGGGAAAAGCATGCCTCTCAAAATAAATCTCTCAACTTAAGCTTTGAGCTCTGGCACCTCTATAAACCTCTGCTTCCCTCTGTGAAGGGCCTATCTATTTATTTTTATGCAATTTTTATTTTCATTTGAGTCTCCATCTTCTCTTATAGAGCACGAACTAGGGAGCACTATGATCATACTTGTGTGTTGGATGTAGCTAATATTCGAGTGTGTTTCATGAATGGATCAATGATTGAGCATTATGGGCTAGGGATAGCTTTCTTTAGTGTTGATATTTTGAAAGACATGGTTGCTTGTTGATAGGCTTGAGTATTGAAGTATTAATGTCAATTATATACTATTGATTTGAACCATCTAAAAAGTACAAGTGTCCATGCTACAGAAGAAAAGAATATGTGCCGAACATGTTAGGCAGCATTCCACACTACAGGAATCAGCTGATTTTCCGTCTGCCGCCGGAAAGCGGACAGCAAAGGGCTTTGTCGTCAGCCACAGACAGCAAACATGCCTGGCAAAGTAAGCTACGGTAAACAGCTCATTTGTCGTCTACTTTTGGCCAGCGGACGACAAAGACCGCTTTGCCATCGATGGCAGACGGCAAACAACATGGATGGCAAAGAATAGACGTTAGCCATGTTAGGTGGCTAACGGGAGGCTTTGTCGTCTACCAGCTGACGGCAAACATGCCCTCCCCTTTGCCGTCTACCTTGTGAAACCTACTGTATCAATTTCCCAACAGTAATTTGTTTACCCACTGTATGCTATATACATGATCATTACCTTGGATATCCTCATAATTATTTGCCTATATACATGATCATTACCTTGGATATCATCATAATTATTTGCTCTTCTATCAATTGCCCAACAGTAATTTGTTTACCCACTGTATGCTATTTTCTTGAGAGAAACCACTATTGAAACCTACGGTCCCCGGGTCTATCTTTTATCATATTGCTTTTAGATCTATTATTCCGGAAACCCAAAAATACCTTGCTGCACTTTTTCTTTACTTATTTTTGTGTGTGTTCTTGATAGATTTATATATCCATTCTCATACAATTTAATCTATCTTTTTATCGTAGAGGGATTGACAACCCCTCTTACGCATCGGGTTGCAAGTATTTGCTCTTTGTGTGCAGGTACCATTTACATAGTGTTGCTTGGTTATCCTACTGGATTGATAACCTTGGTTTCATGACTGGGGGAAATACTTACCATAGTTGTGCTGCATCATCCCTTCCTCTTTGGGGAAATACCGATGCAGACGCAAGCCACGCCATTAGAACTGTTGAGACATTGCACTAGTGAAAGTATGAACCCTAGGCCTTGTTTCTAAGCATTGCAATACCGTTTGTGCTCCGTTTTATCACTTTCTACCTTGCTGTATTTTATTTTCAGATTACAAAAACATGTATCTACTATCCATGCTACACTTGTATCACCATCTCTTCGCCAAACTAGTGCACCTATACAATTTACCATTGTATTGGGTGTGTTGGGGACACAAGAGATTTCATGTATTTGATAGTAGGGTTGTTTAAGAGAGACCATCTTCATCCTACACCTCCCACGGATGGATAAACCTTAGGTCATCCATTTGAGGGAAATTGCAATTGTCCTACAAAACACTGCACTTGGAGGCCAAACACTAGTCTACAAGAATAAGTTGTGTAGTAGACATCGAGCATAGATGTTGTATGGCCAGAGCATATCCCATCGCACACGGGCTAAACTAGGGAACCCGTCGGTGATGATTTCATCAATCACTGACAATTGTATACCAGCAAGCGTTTACCCACAACACACACGGCTTATTAATTGCAATTGTTTGTGTTATTATCGGTCTTCCCACACATTTCTAATTACGGACGTGTCTGCCACGGATCACACACATCTTGTTAAGTTGAACCGTTTATGTTGTTTTTGTTGGGGAATGCAGTAATTGCAAAAAAATCCTACGATCACGCAAGATCTATCTAGGTGATGCATAGCAACGAGAGGGGAGAGTGTTGTCTACGTACCGTCATAGACCGAAAGCGGAAGCGTTATGAAAACGCGGTTGATGTAGTCGCACATCTTCATGATTCGACCGATCCTAGCACCGAAGGTACGGCACCTCCGCGATCTGCACATGTTCAACTCGGTGACATCCCACAAACTCTAGATCCAGATGAGGTCAAGGGAGAGTTTCGTCAGCACGACAGCATGATGACAGTGATGATGAAGTTACCAACGCAGGGCTTCGCCTAAGCACTACAACGATATGACCGAGGTGGAAATCTATGGAGGGGGGCACCGCACACGGCTAAACAATCAACTTGTGTGTCTATGGGGTGCCCCCCTCCCCCGTATATAAAGGAGTGGAGGAGGGGAGGGCCGGCCCTCTCCATGGCGCGCCCAAGTGGGGAGTCCTACTCCCAGTAGGAGTAGGTTTCCCCCTTTCCCTAGTTGGAGTAGGAGAAGAAGGAAGAGGGAGAGGGAGAGAAGGGAAGGGGGGCCGGCCCCCCTCCCAATTCGGATTGGGCTTGGGGGGACGCGCCACCACCTTGGCCGCCTCCTCCTCTCTTCCACCATGGCCCATTAAGGCCCATTAACTCCCCGGGGGGTTCCCGTAACCTCCCGGTACTCCGGAAAAATGCCCGAACCACTCGGAACCTTTCCGGTGTCCAAACATAGCTTTACAATATATCAATCTTTATGTCTCGACCATTTCAAGACTCCTCGTCATGTCCGTGATCACATCCGGGACTCCGAACAACATTTGGTACATCAACACACATAAACTCATAATACCGATCGTCATCGAACGTTAAGCGTGCGGCCTCTACAGGTTCGAGAACTATGTAGACATGACCGAGACTCACTTCCGGTCAATAACCAATAGCTGAACCTGGATGCTCATATTGGTTCCTACATATTCTACGAAGATCTTTATCGGTCAAACCGCATAACAACATACGTTGTTCCCTTTGTCATCGGTATGTTACTTGCCCGAGATTCGATCGTCGGTATCTCAATACCTAGTTCAATCTCGTTACTGGCAAGTATCTTTACTTGTTCCGTAATGCATCATACCGCAACTAACTCATTAGTCACATTGCTTGCAAGGCTTATAGTGATGTGCATCACCGAGAGGGCCTAGAGATACCTCTCCGAAACACGGAGTGACAAATCCTAATCTCGATCTATGCGAACCCAACAAACACCATCGGAGACACCTGTAGAGCATCTTTATAATCACCCAGTAACCTTGTGACGTTTGATAGCACACTAAGTGTTCCTCCGGTATTCTAGAGTTGCATAATCTCATAGTCATAGGAACATGCATAAGGTATGAAGAAAGCAATAGCAACAAACTAAACGATCATAGTGCTAAGCTAACTGATGGGTCATGTCAATCACATCATTCTCTAATGATGTGATCCTGTTCATCACATGACAACTCATGTCAATGGCTAGGAAACTTTAACCATCTTTGATCAATGAGCTAGTCAAGTAGAGGCATACTAGTGACACTCTATTTGTCTATGTATTCACACATGTACTAAGTTTCCAGTTAATACAATTCTAGCATGAATAATAAACATTTATCATGATATAAGGAAATATAAATAACAACTTTATTATTGCCTCTAGGGCATATTTCCTTCAGTTTTGGCTCATCCCCAACAGTTCAACCGACTGAACTGTATGCTGTCTATCACACACACCTTTATCTTGCCGACCATTTCTGTTGTGTTGCCTGTCGCGGCCGATGGGTGGCGCGGCACCTATGGGGCCGGGGCCCCTTCGTGTGTTCGGTACGGGGGCGGAGGCTGCGCGGAGAGCGGATCGAGGCGATGCACGCGAGGATTTTACCCAGCTTCGGGCGCGATGGTCGCGTAAAACCCTCTTGCTGCATTGTGTTGTATTAGATCTTGCTCAAGAATGCGAGCAAGCGGTGGAGTGGTGTGTGAAACCGGCGAATCCCAGCGCTAGAGTTGCGGGGGTTCAACCTTCACGCGAGAGTGGCGAATGATCCCTCGCCAGAGTAGCGGTCGTGGAACCCCTCTCGTTGTGCATGGGCCTCCTTTTATAGGGCAAGGGTCACCGACAGTGTCAGCGTGAGGTAGAGGGGTAAAACGTAAAGAGGTGGTAGTTGGAACAGTGCGGGAACAGTGCAGCTACAGTGCTTTCTACCTACTTTTGACAGAGGGGGACAAGAGCATTAAATGCCCGTCGCCGTCGCCCCAAAAGCTCCCGCCATTGCGTCTCCTTTCGCCACGGCGGCGAAGCCACCACCGTGGAGTGCCACCGCATTCCTCATGCGGCCTGACCATCCGCCACGCGCGTCTCTGGAGAAGGCTGGAGGCGGCGCGGGCGGATGAGCCGGAGTGCGGCACGTGTATAGCTCTCCCGGCAAGCGCCTTGCCGGGTCTTGATCTTCTTGGGCCCGGGCTTGTCGGGCTCTGTGACTTGCCGCTCCCCGGGTCCTCGCCGGGGCGCGCGCGAGGCGTGTCTTCTGTGATATGATCTTCTAGTCCTCCCGACGAGCTCCTCTCGCCGGGGATCTGTAGGAGTGATGTAGCCTTGAGCCTGGAATGGCCTTCCCGGCAAGCTCCTCTTGCCGGGGTCTTGAGCTTCTATCTTATATACTTTGTTCTTGAATGGCTTGGTGTGGAGCGGAGATGGTCTCCGGCAAGCATTTGATGGATCTGGCTGTGGGGAACTGGGACTGCCCGTGCACAAGTTGGGGTACTGAGGTACCCCTACCTTAGTACACCGACAGGAGCCCCCGGGCCTGGGCCATACACGGTGCCGAGCGCTGTTGGGCGGGCCCAAGACGATTGCAGGCGCCTGAAAGCCCACGGCGCGTCGAATCCACTTCCGCCTCTGCCGCCCTCCCGTGCAGCAGACCGCGTCGATTCTTGGCGTCGTGGGATAAGACGTGCCCACGCCTTTAATGAGGAGAGCGGGGCGCCCCCCCCCCACTTCCCCATAAAAAGCAGAGGAAGCGGCGCGTTCCCTTCATTGCTTTCATTGCTTCTTCTTCCTCCGCCAAAAACCCTCCTCGCGCTCCGCTTCGCATCTCCTCCATTGTTTCTTTCGCCCTTCCCGACAAGCTCCTCTTGCAGGGGTCTCCTCTCCCGCAAGCTTATCTTGCAGGGGCTCCTGACCTACCTCCCGAACTCTGAGCAGAGAAACAGGAGAGGGATCACGGGCACCTTATCTTTTCAAATTGTAAGCCCTCGGGCATTTAGCTGCATTTAAGAACTTGTAATCCTCTCCATCATGTTTTTCATCCTCTATGGACTTGTACTAAATTGGATGCTTTTAATGAAAAGAGGGGAATGCTTGCCGGACCGAGTCTTTTACTTGACTGTGTGCCTTGTGTGTTCTTACGCTATCGGGAGCTTGCCGGGCGAACACGCTTTAGCGACATCATGACAGCCCAGCTGGTGGTGTCACTTCCGGCAAGCAACCTTGTCGGGCGATTCATGACGTCTACCTTCTTGAGCGAGGCTCGGAAGCAGGATAGAGTGCAGCGGCACACTTGGGTTTGTTGGCGGACTCGAAAACAAACCAAATGCATAGCGGTCACGACTCGGTTCCTCCACGTCGGGTTTTTACAAGACACGATCGTTCAAAGACGCGGTCCCGCATCTCCGGTCCATGAGAGGATGCATGATGGGGATGAAAAACTTATCTGAACTTCGCAGCCCCAGCAACACTAGCTTGCCGGAGACGAATCTCGATGCTCGCAGCCCCAATGAGGCTGGCTCGCAAAGAAGAAGAACTTTGGCATCGGCAGCCCCGGCGACCTCGACTCGCGGGTCCCGGTATGGTCGCGATCTTTTGGTTCCTTCTTGTTGCTGCAATTTTAGTCGTGAAAATAGCTGAGGTAGATATGCAATTGCTCAGCGTACATGTAGGTGCATGTGCATATAAATCTTGACTAGGCAATCGATGCGGGTTTTGTCCTTCGTATGTTTGTACTCTCGCTCTTGGGGAGCTTGCCGGGCGAACATGCTTGCCGCGGACAGCCCGCTGGTGGTGTCGCTCCGGCAAGCAACCTTGTCGGGCCGATTCGACGCTTAACTTGTCGGCGTGGCTCGGAAGCAAGATAAGGTGCTGCAGCACACTTGTGTTTGTTGAGCGGACTCGGAAACAAAACAAATCGCAATCGGGCCACCACGACTTGGCTCCTCTTGTGTCCAAGTCTCTCATACGGACGACATTTCACGGCATGACTCGCCACGTTATACCCTCGCCCTACATCCTTTGTGTGCTTTCACCCTCGCTTCTAGGTAACTTGCGGTGCTCAACACGTTTGCTGAGTCGGAACGTCGGCAGCCAGCTTGGTGGTGTCGCCTCCGGCAAGCAACCTTGCCGTGTCGGCGCGACGCACTTAACTTGCTGAGCAGGCTCGAAACGCAACGAGGCCTTGGCTGGTGGCGGCTTACTCTTAACTCGTTGGCGTGTTGAAGCGAAGTAAGGTGCGACCATCCACAAGCAGAGCTCCTCCGCGCCGCGTGTTTCGCGTACAAAGGGCGAATCTTGCGAGGGGTATAACATATAAAAGTATGAAATTAAAAGAGTGCTCTGCACGAAGGCTCGGCGACTTAGCTTTTCTTTTTCTTTCGCCGCTGGTGGAGCTCAATGGTGTGTCCATGGCGGCGGCGCGGCACTCGGGGGCGCGCTGCTTGGGGCGAACACCAAAGCTGTCCTCACCGGGCTTCTCAAGGCTCAGGAGGTGCGCTTGTCGGATGGAGCACGAGCCGTCCTTGCGGACTTAGAGCTCGATGGCGCGTCTTTCGGCGACATCGTAGCACTCGAGGATAAGCGCTTGCGGGCCGAGGGGAGCGGAGGAGGCGGCGGTGCGAGGCGGATATACTCGGGTCCCTAACAATGTTAGGGGAGCGAACCCTGCCTCGACCTCTTCGCTTTACTCATGCATGGACAGCAGTCCGGGCGTCCCCGCGAGCCCCTTGCTCTTGCCCGGTGGCGGATACCACCTTCTCGTGGTGTGGCGCCGCTGGCTGCTATATCTTTGGAGGGGCGCGGATCTCTGAGGCCGAGGCGCGTCCTCCGTCATCCACTCGATCTGGTGGCACCGCGGCGCCCTCGCCGGTGTCCACCCTTCCACCGGCGTCTCCTCCGCTTTGCCGTTAGCTCCGGTGGGCGCGGGAAAACGGAGATGGGTCGCGACCCTCGAAGCTCGTCGCTCGGACCATGGCGTAGTTGTCGATGAAGCTGGCGATGAAGCCGGAGAGGTTGATGAAGAGTCTTTGGCCTTGACGCCGGATCGAGTTCGCACAACCTCGGCGCCCCTACCGGCGCGCCCCAGAGATGTCGCGCCGATGGGTGGCGCGGCACCTATGGGGCAGGGCCCCGCCGTGTGTTGATGCGGGGCGGAGGCTGCGCGGAGAGCGGTCGAGGCGATGCACGCGGATTTTACCCGGCCGGACGCGATGGTCGCGTAAAACCCTCTTGCTGCATTGTGTTGTATTAGATCTTGCTCAAGAATGCGAGCAAGCGGTGGAGTGGTGTGTGAAACCGGCGAATCCCAGCGCTAGAGTTGCGGGGTTGAACCTTCACGCGAGAGTGGCGAATGATCCCTCGCCAGAGTAGCGATCGTGGAACCCCCTCGTTGTGCATGGGCCTCCTTTTATAGGGCAAGGGTCACCGACAGTGTCAGCGTGAGTAGAGGGGTAAAAGCGTAAAAGAGGTGGTAGTTGGAGCAGTCGGGAACAAAGTCAGACTCGGTGTTTTCTACCTACTTTTGACAGAGGGGGACAAGAGCATTAAATGCCCGTCGCCGTCGCCCCAAAAGCTCCCGCCATTCGTCTCCTTCGCCACGCAGCGGCGGCCACCACCGTGGAGTGCCACCGCATTCCTCATGCAGCCTGACCATCCGCCACGCGTCTCTGGAGAAAATTTGGAGGCGACGTGGGCAGATGAGCTGGAGTGCGGACACGTAGTATAGCTCTCCCGGCAAGCGCCTTGCGGGGTCTTGATCTTGCTTGGGCCGGAGCTTGTCGGGCTCTGTGACTTGCCGCTCCGGGTCCTCGCCGGAAGCGCGCGCCGAGGCGTGTCTTCGTGATATGATCTTCTAGTCCTCCCGACGAGCTCCTCTCGCCGGGATCTGTAGGAGTGATGTAGCCTTGAGCACAGGAATGGCCTTCCGGCAAGCTCCTCTTGCCGGGTCTTGAGCTTCTATCTTATATACTTTGTTCTTGAATGGCTTGGTGTGGAGCGGAGATGGTCTCGGCAAGCATTTGATGGATCTGGTGTGGGGGCTCGGGACTGCCCGTGCACAAGTTGGGGTACTGAGGTACCCCTACCTTAGTACACCGACATTGCCTAATCAGAAATAGTTCATCTCAGTGAACTATATGTCGTATATCACACACACCTTGATCTGGTTAATTGTTTTGGTTGTTCTGGTCATCATAGACAATTCATATGGATCAATTCTATACCATGTATCGCACACACAACTCTAATCTCAATCGTGCTTGATGTCTCCGCCATTGGACACATTTCTTCTTATTGGCGATGGTTTTATTACGACACTGTTTGCGATGCATGCATTGCACACAATTTGATCGAAGAGTCTCTGATTCATGTGTCGTGTTTGGATCATCCTGAAGTAGTGCACTTGTTGCTCCTACTTGCAATTATCGTGATAGAGGAATTACATCTCCACCTATCTATATTTCCAATACGATAAATTGTAAGAAATTGTTTATACAATGCATTGGTCTTTATTATGTGTGCATGAATTGTTCTTTTATGACATGTTGATGCATATGAAGAGAGTTAGACTCCATTCTTATCTGATATATGTTGCTTTGTGCTTACTACTGAATTATAAATCATTGTTAATTAAAACTAGCAAAGTGGCCCGCCCGATGTGCGAGCTAGATCTTTAGAAATTTTAATAATGAGAGTATGTTATTTGTATTTAAAATTTGGGACCAAATATGATGACATTTGAAATATAATACTTTTGCGAACATAGTTCTATGTATATTATTCATTTATCATTTACATGCCTAGTATGCATGTCGTAGTAAATGTATTTTCATGATGAATCCCGTTGAGCAATTCATGTTTTGTATAATTTCTCTAGCATTTTAACTTTAAACATGGATTTATTTGCATGCAACAAAGTAAATACTGTTTATTTTTGTTAGTTGTTCGTTAGTGGCGATTGTAAACACAATTTTACCTTTATACATATCCTTGGTGGTTTTCCCTGTAAGGGAATTTCCCTTCCATGTTTTCGAAAATATTGGTCATGAACGTTCACATCAAAAATCTTCGGGAGTGTATTGCTCCAACCCATGGGTATGCTTGATGCGACCGCATAGATCTTATAATTTTTTTAAAGTCTCCTACCCTTTCCATTACTAATGAATTGGTGTTTGTCGTGCGTGTCAGTTTGGCATGAAATGGTAGTTCAATATGCATAGTCTAAATATAAATGTTTGGTACCGGATAGACATATTTTTTATGATGGTGTACTATAATTCTTTTTGCATGCTTTGGTTTAGAATATTCTGAGAGAAAATTATGTATGATTTAGGTTCAACCCACATCGTGAACTCGACCATTATAGTGCGTGTATATAGTAAGTATCTTATTTTATGCGTATGTATGAATGCATGCGTCTGTAGTGTGTTAGAAAATATGTATACTGTACATAATTGAATTTGCATTTTGTGTTGTTTCTACATAAAGATAACTTTTTCTGGTGGATTTATGTGTTGGGCTTTAACCCGACGGGTTAACCCAGACGTACACACAACCTTCTAGTCCTCAAAAAAAAACTTCTCACACTCACAACTTTACCGTTTCTAATCCTCAAAAAAAATGCTTGCTGTTTCTTGATCCCCTTTTCATTCCTTCTTCCTCTCGCTCCTCCTTCCACCCGATGAGCTCTGGTTGTTAGCGCTGTGTCAGGTACCAACTACTACTCTCTCATGGATCAATGGCGAGATTCAATATAGTGGCGATTACAGGAGGAATTCGAGGAAGGGGATGAAGTACAAGGGGAACTGATACACGCTACAGCCGCCGGGTCGATCTGATCCAAGCCAGGATGCCTTTCCCTCACGCTACACTCGCTTATATCAGTCAATGGCGGTTTCCTTTGGGCCGAACATGTAGGATACCCACTGAGGCCCAGTGAACCTGTGGCACGGCCTCCTCTCTCTCTTGGGCCGTTCTGGTGCAACATCAGCCTTCTTCGGCCCAGGCGTGGGTAGGCTGCTCACACCCCCCCTTTCTTCAGACACGACTTGTCCCCAAGTCGGAGCAGAGGGAAAACGCCTGCGAAGATCCTCGATATCTTCCCAGGTGTCCGGAGTAGCCTTGGGATCTTGCCAGCGAACCAGCCCCTGTTCTCGCATTTTGTTCGAGCCGCGGCGCCATCTTGTGTCCAAAATCTCTGCTGGTACATTAACCGCATCAGTGAGGGAGGGAAGGGAAGAGGAGGCACTCGCACCTGGAGTTAGCGCCTTGCGCAGTTGCGACACGTGGAAGACCGGGAAGATTGATGATCCCTCAGGCAGCTACAGCTTGTATGTGACTTCATTGACCCGACGGAGCATAGTGTAAGGCCCGAAGAACATGAAGCTCAGCTTGTGATTGGCCCGGCGCGCCACGGACGTCTGGATGTACAGCTGCAACTTGAGAAACACCTGATCACCCACCTGGAACTCTCTCGGGGTCCTTTTCTTGTCTGCTTGTTGCTTCATGACTTGCTTGGCACGCACCAAGTGTTGTCTCAAGATATCTTGCATTTGCTGCCGTTTCTCCAGCCACTCATTAAGCTCAGGAACTGGTGTTGCATGTTCAGGAACCAGTCCCAGATGTCGAGGCTCTTGGCCATAAACCACTTCGAATGGCGTCTTGTTGAGGGTGGAGTGGAAAGTTGAGTTATACCAGAACTCAGCCAACGCTATCCACCTGCTCCAGTTGTTGGGGGAGCTGTGGACGAAGCAACGTAAGTAAGTTTCGAGGCACTGGTTGACCCTTTCGGTCTGCCCGTCCGTCTGAGGGCGATGCGATGAGCTCATTTTCAGCTCGACGCCTTGCAGCTTGGAACTCTCCTGCCACACCCTACTGGTGAAGACAGCATCTCTGTCCGAAATAATGGCCTCTTGCATGCCGTGCAGTCTGTATATCTGGTCGATGTAGAGCTGGGCAATAGTCTGTGCTGTGTAGGGGTGTTTGACGGGAATGAAATGGGCAAACTTGGAGAAAGTATCCACCACCACCAAGATGCAGTTGTACTGTCGAGAGGGAGGCAACCCACCAATGAAATCCATGGAAATCAAGTCCCAACAGTGCTTGGCCACTGGCAACGGATGGAGCAGCCCCGGGTATTGAGCTCGGTCCGGCTTGGCCTGCTGGCAGACCTGACAACACTGGACATGCTCCTTAATGTGCTGTTTCATACCCGGCCATGCAAACAAGTGTTTGATTCTCCTGTAGGTAGCTGGAAATGCTGAGTGGCCGCCTATCGCACTGTCGTGCAATGCACGCATGATCTGTTGCTGCAGGTGGGTGTTGTTGCCCAGCCAGACACGCCCTTTGAAACGCACAATGCCCTTGCTGAGAGTGAAATGTCTGTCCTCCATGGGAGCCACTGTCAACCTTGCGATCAGTTGTTGTGTCTTGGGGTCAGCATCGTAGCCCTTAACTATCTCCTGCAACCACACGGGCTGACAAACCGATATGGCCTGAACCTGCTCAGTAGAAGGCACCGGCCGCCTGGAAAGTGCATCTGTGGCACCATTCTCTGATCCCGTGTGATAACATATACGGTATTGCAACCCCAGGAGCTTGGTGAACGCTTTTTGTTGCCAGGGAGTGTGTAAACGCTGTTCCTCCAGATGCACCAAGCTACGTTGGTCGGTTTTGATCACAAACTCCCTGAACTGCAGATAGGGCCGCCACTGCTCGACATCCAGAACAATTGCCAAGTGCTCTTTTTCATACGTAGATAGACCCTTGGTTCGCGGGCCTAATGCCTTACTGAGGTAGGCAATCGGGTGCCCTTCCTATTGGAGGACTGCGCCCACTCCATACTCGCAGGCATCTGTTTTGACCAGGTTTAGTGAAATCTGGTAGGGCCAGAGTAGGAGCTGAAGTCAATGCATTTTTGAGGGCTTCGAATGCATCTTGACTTGCCGCTGTCCATTGGAACTGAATGTGTTTGCACAACAGGTTTGTCAGAGGTCGTGCGAGCATACCAAACTGTCGAACAAAACGCCTGTAATACCCTGCCAGGCCAAGGAATGCTCGGACATCCTTGACATAAACAGGAACTGGCCAGTCAACCACTTGCTTTACTTTGCTCTGATCGGTCGCTACCCCTTTGCCCGAGATGGTGTGCCCCAGATAACTGACCTCCCTTCGTGAAAACACGCACTTCGACCTCTTGACATACCATTGATCTTTCCGGAGAAGCGACAAGACTTGACGCAAGTGCTGAATGTGCAGCGCGTAGGTGCGGCTGAATATGAGGATGTCGTCGAAGAATGACATAGCACACACGCGATTAACTGGCTTCAGAGTTACATTTAGTCCCCCCAAGAAGGTTGCAGGCGCGCCTCCCAGGCCAAAAGGAACCACCTTGTACTCAAAATGGCCGAAATGTGTTTGAAAAGCCGTCTTGAATTCCTCGCCCTCGGCTAGTCGGATCTGATGGTACCCGGACCGCAGGTCCCAAGTAGAGAACCAACTAGATCTTGCTAGTTCATCCAAGATATCCTCTATGACTGGCACCGGATACTTGCTGATGATTGTCATGGCATTTAGTCTTCTATAATCCATGTAGATTCGCCAAGTCCCGTCCTTCTTTTTCACTAGGATGATGGGAGAGGAGAATGGACTGCTGCTCTTCTGAATAATGCCTGCTTTGAGCATTTCCGTGATCTGACGCTCCACTTCTGTTTTTAGCTCAGGCTTCAGGCGATATGCCCTGATGTTAACAGGCTGTGCACCCTGCATCAGAGGTATGTGGTGGTCGCAATCGCGCTTGGGTGGCAACCCGACAGGTCCCATGAACACATCCACGTACTCCAGCAGGACCTTGGTGACTTCTGGCGGCAGTTTGGTGCATGTTATGTCAGTGGCATCCTCTGAATCCTGGGCATAACAGAGATGGACTGCATAGGCTACTGCTGACTATTTTTCCATGCCTGCAAGCTGAATGTGGTTCAGTGTGTCACACTTGCTGGCCGAGGAGGTGATCCCCTGCAGAACGAGTTAAAACCCTCATGCTCGATTTGCATGCAACGCCTTGGCCAGTCAATAAGCATAGGGCTGTGATATTCCAACCAGTCCATGCCCAAAATGACATCGTAACAACCCAGCGGCAGTAATCTGAAATTGGTGGTAAACACATTGCCTTGTGAATACCAAGAACACCCCGATACTTCCTGTTTGCACCATAATTCAGATCCATTTGCTACTGCTACCCTCACGGGACGTGGCATATCTTGAACTCCTCTTAGCTTGGATTGCATTTACTGAGACACGAACGATGCAGAACTGCCCGAATCGACTAGCATCAATACTTCCTGCCCCTGAAGCCACCCGTGCAGTTGGAGGCATGTGGGTGCATCTGTACCTGATACTGCTTGCAAGGACAACTGCCAAACTAGTTCATGGGCCTCGCCCTGGTCTTGATTTGTTGGGTGCAGAACTTGTTGTTCATCAAACGCTTCCAGGCTGAACAAACTGAGCATCTCCTCAATTACATGCAGCTTAACAGTTGGGGGACACACATGATCATGCCCCCACCGCTCTCCACACTTGAAATAGAGCCCCTTGGCGCGGCGATAGTTGCGAAGGGCAGTAAGCTTCGATGCGTCACCGTTGTCGCGAGATGCATCCGTTCCCCGACGATCCTCTGCTGCTGGATGTGCAGCTGGTGCACGCGCTGGTGGTGGTGGCAACGGTAGCAGCGCTGGCTGTCGCGCGCGGCCAGATAACCCAGAGTTCTCCGGCTGGCTGTACTAGGGACCTTTGTGGCCCTCAGCCACTTCCTCTTGCAGGACAGCCAGTGCACAAGCTGTGTCCAGATCCTTGGGACGTTGGACCATCACCACAGCACGGATGTCTGTCCTCAGGCCCTCCACGAACCTCGTCAGAAAATACAATGGATGGACAGCATCAGAATAAGAAATAAGATGATTCATCAAGTTTTCGAACTGCTCAATGTAATCTGAGACAGAGCTAGTCTGGCGAAGGGCGTAAAATTGCCTAATCAACAATTGATGTCGATCTCGCCCAAAACGAGAGCAGAGCAAGTCGCAAAACGCGTCCCAATCGAGCTCGCCAATTTTTGGCTGGACCGATTGCAACCAGATCACTGCGGGACCAGTGAAATGTAGCGTAGACATGGGAATGAAATAGGCTGGATGTACTTGAAACACTGTGAAATATTGCTCGCACATAGTTCTCCAAATTTTAGGATTCTCGCCGGAAAATTGGGAAATGAGACCGACGAAATCGTTTGCCCGAGCCCCGCTACCAACTGACCCTGGGGAAGACAAGTGCCCAGTGCGGTATCAAGCACGCGCGTCTGGGATAAGAGATGCGGCGTACCATTGGTCGGAGAGTTCACCGGCGGGATGCCTCCCGCCGGCGGCCCGCTCCGGTGTTGATGAGGACCGCCGTGGCCATCGGGCCCGTGGATCGTGTCGCCCAGCGCTAGATCAGGTAGATCCACTACTTGTGATCCACCCATGGTTGTTGTCCCTGTCGGTGCCCGCTTGCTCTGCAGCGCCCCGACCGCTTCCTGGAGTTTGGCGATGCGACCTCCAGATCGGGTTTCCAGGCGGAGAGCTCCTCCACTTGCGCCGCCTGGGTGTCGATGCGGCCCGCGAGCTGCTTGATGTCGGCGCGGGTGTCGTCGCTCGCCCTAGTCAAGCTCTCGACCATCTTGTCGAGGTAGGACTTGAGCGCCGGATCCATGGTGGCGATGAGTCGTTGACGGTCGGCTGTCTGCTTGCGCGTCTCCAGCGCGGGGAAGAGGGGTGGGCTGGCGTCTGATACCACGTGTTAGGTACCAACTACTACTCTCTCACGAATCAATGGCGAGATTCAATATAGTGGCGATTACAGGAGGAATTCGAGGAAGGGGATGAAGTAGAAGGGGAATTGATACACGCTACAGCCGCCGGGTCGATTTGATCCAAGCCAGGATGCCTTTCCCTCACGCTACACTCCGCTTATATCAGTCGTTGGCGGTTTCCTCTCGGCCGAACATGTAGGATACCCACTGAGGCCCAGTGAACCTGTGGCACGGCCTCCTCTCTCTCTTGGGCCGTTCTGGTGCAACACCAGCCTTCTTCGGCCCAGGCGTGGGTAGGCTGCTGATACGCTGGTAATTTGTGCTGCGGATTTAATCCCAACAGCACCTCAGTCTTCTCTCTTAATTCCCTGTCGCGACCTTGCTCGTACTCACTTGCACGCACACCTGCAGTGCAACTCACTGATGCGGCCATGGGGTGGCCGTCTACGGTGCCTGGTTTGGCTCCTATACGGGTCGTCGATCTCTCAGACCGGTAAACATCGACGGAGTGGTAGCAGGGACCAAGGGAGAAGCGGCTCAAGGGATGAAGCGAGCTCATCGATCTGGACGGCGCCGTTGCCGTCGGCGTCCATCCAGGTGATGTGTGTTGGAATAAGCCACGGCGTGTGTGGTCGGGCTCGTCGGGCGCGTCGGGTGCGCGCGGGACGGGCGGGACACACTGGTGCTGTCGGGCTCGTCGGGTTTGTCGGGCGTGTCGGTGGCGCGCGGGACAGGCGGGACGCAGCAGCGTGGCGTGTGTGTATGTGTGTGTCTGGGCATTGTATGGCCTGCGTGCGTGTGTACGTGCGTGTAGAAGGCTAGGTTGAGTCGGACTGTGGCTGAGCCTGCATGCGATGGTGTGGCGAGGCAGGCAGGATGCAGCGGTAGCATGATGGCACCAGGTCTTGCGGAGGAGCTGGCTGCGCACGTTCGAGGGAAGACCAGATCGCCGTGGACTACGTGAGGGCTACGTATTCTTAGCTATAAAGCCGGCTGCACGTTTGAGTCTGTTAGTGCGAGCGTGGGTGCTACGTCTCTGTTGTCTACAAAAGCAGACTGTAAAATCCTAGTCCGGTGTGGCGTTGTGTATCCAGTTAGAGATAATAGGAAAGGGCTGCGTTGCGGCCGGAAAAAATACTACTGTGCTTCTTCTACCTCTATCCTCAGTCCGGTGTAAGAGAGAGTGGCAACAACAATTGGTATACAGAGCTTCGGTTCGGGCGATCACCGGCGACCATGGCGCTCGTCCCACACAGCGGCGGCGCGGGCGGATCGGCGACGATGGCGATGCCGATGTTGACCTTGGACAACTACACGGTCTGGGCCATCAAGGCACAGGCGATCCTCGACGTCCACACCATATGGGAGGCAGTGGCGCCGGGCGACGCGGCGGTGAACGCGCGGAAGGACAAGATGGCGCGCGCGTTGCTTCTCGGGGCGTTGCGGAGGATGTCTTCTGCTGCGAGTGTCGACAAAGCTCACGCCGAGGTATGGGACTCCACGAAGGTGAGGTTCGTCGGCGCCGATCGGGTCCGTCTTGGCGAGTGGCGGCAATGCTGGCGAATTTGACCGCTGAAGATGGCGGACGGCGAGAGCTTCGGCGTGTCGGCGGGAGGATCGCGGCGATGGTGGCGAAATACGCCAACCTCGGGAACGGCTGGCGGCAGCGCTTCGTCAAGAAGCTGCTGGATATGGTGTCGGATCGGCTCTTCCCGTCGTCGCCCGGCATCGGCGATTCCACGACGTGGCGACGATGGCATTCGACGAAGCGCTTCGGCGGCTGCGCGTTCGACAGCGAGTTCGGCGTCGGCGGCGGGGCAATGGCGGCGAAGCGGACGGACAGCTCATGTTCATGATAGTGCGATGGCGGCGGGAAGCGGCAAAGACGGCGGAGCACAGATCAGCGACAACGGGCGCAGCGTGGCGTTGGGAGTGGCGGCAATAAGCGCGGTATTGCTACAAGTCACGAGGAACACGGGCACTTCGGCGATGAAATGATTTTCGGTTTGTGTTTTTTCGTCCTTGGCGAAATGGCGAATTCGAATTTCAAAAATTCGGCAAAATCTCGGACGAAATTGCAAAATCAAAATTTGAAAATTTGGCCAAAATTTGACGAAATTTGGCGAAATTAAACCGAAATTTGAACAAAACTTTAAATAAAATAGAGCAAAACATATCAGCACAACAACCATCAGGAGAGATCTTATAAACTTTAGCAAATAAGCTCTAGGGATTAAGAAAATTGAATCTGCCCAACATAACAGGCACACGTTAGCTATAATGTTGCCTCCAACATAACAGTTAACAATCCAACATAGCAGACACACATTAGTTATAAAATTGCCTCCAACATAACCCTTAACAGTCCAACATAACAGGCACACATTAGTTATAAAGTTGCCTCTGACATAAACCCTTAACCGTCCAGCATCAGTTCAACCATCACAGCATAGTTCAAAGTTTAAATAGTCCAGTACAGCCAAAAGACTTTAAAGCATTAAACATAGAAACATCTCCAAAAGACAACCATCAGCTTATTTGAAGCATCAGCTCCAAGCTTCCCAACATCCAAAAGCTTCTTGATATCCTTTGCTCACGTGCCATTTCTGGTTTGGAGAAAACAGAGGAAGGGTCATGATACAGAGTGCATACATCTAAGTAACTAGCAGTTCCAAGTAGCAACTAATACTGTGTTAAGTAGCAATTAGAACAACACTACTAAGTGATTGGTAGCAACTAGAACATCACTGGTATGTGATAAGTAGCAATTATAGCAACAATACAAGAAGATAAGTATCAATTACAGCAACACTACTAGGTGAGCAATTAGAACAGCAGTACTAATCATACACAGTGAGCATAAACATTAGAGCACGAGAACAATTAAAGATCAACCTACTTAAAGAAAGCAATATACATCAAGCTATTTAAAGATCAGCCGCTTTGAACATATACATCAAGCTAGATTTTTCTAAGTAACAAACCTGAATCAGAAACACCAAAAAGAAGAGACTTACCAAATTTACGAGTAGAGGCTGTTGACGTTCTTGGTCTTCTTCCTAATAAGTCGTCCAGATCTAGTCTCCAAATGGCCAGTGCTTGTTGGTGCCTCCTTTTCAAATTGTACTTGTGTCTCTTCTTCAAGTTGCATTTGTGTTTCTAGCTGATCTTGTTCACCGTCCTCATCATCCTCACTCACCCCATCATCATCCTCAATGTCATTATCAACATATTCATTCTCTTCTTGCCAATTCTCCTTTCAATTCTGCGAGAGACATTCGGGTCACGCAATGCTTCTCTAATATTCATCTGAATTTCTTATTCATCATCATCTGGTACGTTAACCACCCCTCCTTTTTATACAACCCTTCCATAATATTTCTTTCAATTCTCAGCCTGCTATTTTGTTTGTCTCTTTTCTTCCTCCTTGATTCATCCCGGCACTCTCTCATTGCATCTCTCACATTTCTTGGCACATTGGAGCAGCTCCTCACTGTAGAAATTGAGGCTTAA
Organism: Aegilops speltoides; assembly: GCA_021437245.1. NCBI lineage: Eukaryota > Viridiplantae > Streptophyta > Magnoliopsida > Poales > Poaceae > Aegilops > Aegilops speltoides. The sequence continues at coordinate 112,879,438 of CM038144.1, read as the reverse complement.
GCGTATGCGGTTAGCAGGGACGCGTGCGTGTTAATATAGCCACCGAAGGGCTGCGGGATTACAAAGTTGTTAGGTTGTGGATTGATCTCCAAGACATAGGCAGGGATAAGATGCAATCTCAACAACCTAACTAGCTACAACAACTACACGCACACATACAATATACGGTTTATAAAGCACCGTATGTACATTGCTTAACACTCCCCCTCAATCACAACTTATCTAAGTTGAGATTGTGTCTAAATGCCTCCAGCTGCCTCAAAGAAAGGGGTTTTGTAAACCCATCTGCAACTTGATCACCAGTAGGAACAAAGCGAACATTCAACAGCTTGTTAGCAACCCGCTCTCGAACAAAGTGATAATCTATCTCGATATGCTTTGTTCTGGCATGAAAAACAGGGTTGGCAGATAAATACGTAGCACCCAAATTGTCACACCACAATGATGCTGCCTTGGGATGGTGAACACCCAATTCTGTCAACATGTTTTGAACCCAGATGACTTCAGCAGTCGCATTAGCTAGGGCCTTATACTCAGCCTCTGTACTAGACCTAGAGACAGTGGCCTGCTTACGTGCACTCCATGACACCAGATTCCCTCCAAGAAAAACTGCAAAACCTCCTGTGGACTTTCTGTCATCAGGACAGCCTGCCCAATCTGCATCAGAAAACGCACTGACGAGCATAGAGTCTGACTTGCAAAGCTTAAGTCCATGACTCTGTGTTCCTTGAAGGTATCTGAGTATCCTTTTTACAGCAGTCCAATGAACAGTAGTAGGAGCATGCAAAAATTGACACACCTTATTAACAGCATATGCAATGTCTGGCCGAGTCAATGTAAGATATTGCAAGGCTCCAACAATACTCCTATACCGTGTGGAATCCTCAGATGTAAGAGTATCACCATCTCGAAGGGATAACCTCTCGGAGGTGGACAGGGGCGTAGGAGAAGGTTTGCACCCTGTCATTCCCATCCGTTGAAGTATCTCTTGCACATATTTCTCCTGTGACAGAAGAACTCCACTAGCAATATTTTTCACCTCAATACCAAGAAAAAAATGCAAAGCTCCCAAATCCTTTAAGGCAAAATCCAAACTCAGATCCTTAAGAAGAGCTGTAACTGCTTTGGGTGAAGAACTTGTAACAATAATATCATCAACGTATATGAGCATAAAAATAGTTACTCCATGCCGATGATAGAAGAACAATGAGGTGTCTCCTTTAGAGGCCAAAAAACCAAGGGACCGAAGTTTAGAGTACAAGCGATAATACCAGGCTCTTGGTGCTTGCTTCAAACCATATAGTGCTTTATCAAGCTTGCAGACATGACGTGGTGAGACTGAGCTCTCATAGCCAGGAGGTTGCCTCATAAAAACTTCCTCTTCCAGAACACCGTGCAAGAATGCGTTCTTCACATCTAGTTGACGCATGCACCAATTTCGAGAAATTGCAATGGAAAGAACTAACCGAATAGTAGCAGCTTTTACCACAGGACTAAAAGTATCTTCATAATCAACTCCATACCTTTGCTTAAACCCTTTTGCAACTAACCGGGCCTTATACCTGTCAATGGTGCCATCAGACTTCCTCTTAATTTTGTACACCCATTTGCAGTCAATGACATTTCTCCCCTTGACAGGTGGAACTAAGCGCCAAGTTTTGTTGGCCATGAGAGCGGAGTACTCCTCGTCCATCGCCTTTCTCCACTTCGGATCATCAAGAGCATCACGCAGGTTCCTTGGTTCACCTGCAGCACAAAACGACCCCCACCGAACACACCCATCTTTATACACTTTTGGTTTGGCAATACCACTCTGAGATCGGGTGTGTGTACGAGCAGGAGCGGGCGGAGGCGGTCGATCAGCTTGAAGTTGCAGCCTGTTGGAAGAAGCAGAAACAGCAGACTCCGAATTTGCCACAGAGGATCCGAGTCGGCCGCGCGGATCCGAGGCGAAACTCTGTGGAGATTGATCGCGGCCTTCGAAGCGAAGCCGCCACTTAGGCTGCACCGCTTGGCGCGTTTCTGAGAGGCTGGACCCACCGGGCAGCCAGCGGTTGGCGGAGTGAGGCGCCGCCGGGTCGGCCACGTGGAAGCGTCGGCGTCCTGAAACCGGAATCCGCCGGCGCGGATACCCGCGAGGGACGGCGGGCGAAGGCCCGCTGGCATATCTGCGGCGCCGATCCGTGGGGATCGCTGCCGCGCCTGCCGCGTCTGACGAGCCGGATCCCGAGGAGGATCGCCCGCCAGAATCATCATTGAGGGCCGCGCCTGGATCGCTTGTGTGCTGCATGAAATCATGGGTGTTTTCACCAATTCCTTCGCCGTTTTCTGCAGACGTGTTCGGTCCTGTTTCCTGCACACTATGAGCAGACCCTTCATCAAGCATATTAGCCATAGACATAGGACCAGTAGCATCGACTCCCCCTGGAACAAAACTAGGTGAAGGCAAAAGATGAGGTGGTAACAGAACAAGTTCTTTGCGTAATTGGGCACCGGCATTGGGATGAAGACTAGAGAAAGGAAAAATGTGTTCATCGAAGACAACATCTCGAGAAACATACACACGCCCAGATGAGATGTCTAGACACTTGTAGCCTTTGTGAAGACTACTATAACCCAGAAAGGCACATTGCTTCGAACGGAACTCAAGTTTGTGTTTATTGAACGGACGCAAATTAGGCCAAACCGCACAACCAAAAATGCGAAGAAAATCATAGTTGGGTTTAGTGCCAAAAAGTCGTTCTAGTGGAGTCTGATTTTTGATAACTCTACTAGGAAGACGATTAATGAGATATACAGCCGTAAGGAATGCTTCATCCCAAAACTTGAGGGGCATAAAAGCATGAGCCAGAAGAGAGAGACCAACTTCCACTATGTGACGATGTTTACGCTCGGCAGATCCATTCTGTTGGTGAGCATGAGGGCAAGAAACATGATGAGTAATACCAATGCGTTCAAAGAAGGAGTGCAAACTCTGGTATTCACCACCCCAATCTGTTTGCATAGCAATAATTTTGCGATTAAACAAACGTTCAACATGAGCTTGAAAAAGATGAAATTTCTCAAACACATCAGATTTGTTCTTAAGCAAGTAGATCCAACTGAATTTGCTAAAATCATCAATGAAACTGACATAATATTTCTGTCTGCCTACAGAGATGGGTCCAGGACCCCAAACATCTGAAAAAATAAGCTCTAAAGGAGCTTTGGATTCACTAACCGAACGAGGATAGGGAAGTTGGTGGCTCTTTGCCATCTGACACGCATCACACACTAGGAGGTGATCTTGTTTATTGGATACAGGAAGCTTAAAATCTCGAACAATTTTCTGGACTACTGGAAAGGAGGGATGTCCTAGACGCTTGTGCCACCGGGATGTAGATGGTTTGATTGCTCCAAGGGCTTGCCGTTGAGGAGCACTGTGATGCCCGGTGACTGGAAACAGGCGCCATCTACTCTTGTTTTGAAGAATGGTCCTCCGGGAAGCCTGATCCTTGACAAGAAAAGTTTCAGGATGAAGCTCAATAAACACATCATTGTCTTTCATGAGTTGATAGGCAGAAAGAAGACTTTGTTCAGATTTAGGAACATGGAGAATATTGTTCAAGTTTAATGAGCCGGAGGGAGTAGATAAAACTGAATGTCCAATATGTGCAATGGCCATACCTTGCCCGCTAGCGGTGTGTATCTGTTCGTTGCCGGTGTAGCGATCCCGAACAGCAAGCTTGTCGAGTTCGCCGGTGATGTGGTCGGTCGCTCCGGTGTCAAGATACCAGTTGGTATCTACACCGTATGAGTGCGCTGCATTGGCAGATCGGTGTTGGCCGCCATTGCCACCACCTCCGCCACCATTGTTGCCGCCGGCATGTCCGCCACCACCGCCTCCTGCGGGGTTTCGAACATTGTTGTTGTAGCCCTTGTCGTAACATTTCCTGCAGCGCCACGCGCCATGGCCATCCTCTTTGCATATCTGGCAGCGTTCGCGGTCACCGCGGTCACCACCTTGCCTGCGTGGCGCCCGCCGGAGTTGTCGTTGTAGCGAGAAGAACCGGAGTTGTTGTTGTAGCCGCCTCGTCCGCCACTGCTGCCACCTCCGCGACCACCGCGACCACCACCGCGGGACGCAAGATTGGCGGAGTGGTTGGGGAGAAAAGCGGCTTGTTGGCGAGATCGCGCGACTTCGGCCGCAGCGGCGAGGAAAAAAGCTCGAAGCCCGATCTGCTGGTCCATGGCGGCGCGGTGGAATCGCGAGACAAAGCCGTTGTATTCGGCTCATGCACCAATCCTTGGAGGATCGATCGACGAGGTCATCTTCTCCAAGGGGCTTGCTTGGCGGCGGCGAGCTCATCGGCGATCCCTTCATCTTGGTAAAGTAGGTGGCGGCGGGAGATCCACTTGCGTGTGCTTCCTGAGGCGAGCGAAGCTGGATGGTGCGGGCCTGGATTGCGAGGAAAAACTACGCACAAGGCTTGCGGATGCGGCCAGCGGTGGTGTGGTTTGAAACTTGCATAAGAACATCGCGAGATAAGGAGGCAATCGAGGACGTGAGAACACGCTGATCTGCGTTACCGGATGGCGTGCTCGGGTTGGGGTCTTGGAGATCTCCTTCTTCCTTGGCGTTCTCCTTCTCGAGAGATGAGGGCGGCGTTCGGCTCCTGATGGAGCCATCGAGATAGCCCATCATCCCGCGGCTCGATGTGCGGCGAGAACTTGCCTTCCACACGGAAATTCTCTCGGTGAGTTTCTCGATGATGGTATGGCCAAGCGATGCGAGGGAGTGGGAGGCCATGGCGACGGGAGAGGAGGAAGAAGACATGACCTAGATGCGTTTGGAAGAGTTGGCTCTGTATACCATGTAGAAATTGAGGCTTAAGCGTATGCGGTTAGCAGGGACGCGTGCGTGTTAATATAGCCACCGAAGGGCTGCGGGATTACAAAGTTGTTAGGTTGTGGATTGATCTCCAAGACATAGGTAGGGATAAGATGCAATCTCAACAACCTAACTAGCTACAACAACTACACGCACACATACAATATACGGTTTATAAAGCACCGTATGTACATTGCTTAACACTCACATTACCTACAATACCACCAAGGTGCTCCGCGACACGGGTTGCACCTCCACCTTTGTGCTTTAGGCTGCAGTATGTGCAATCAAAACCCCCATAATACGGCCATGCATGGTTCCAAGGATCATATAACTTATTGTCTTTAAGTCCTGCATTGCAAGGTTACAAACATCAGTTTAATTGAACCTAGCAAATAAAGATCATGGTTCCAATAGCATCGTGTGACCAAGCAAAGCATAGTAATACCTTTCCAAGGTCTTTGGGAACCACTTCCATTTGCATCCTGGTCGCCGCTGCCACTCCTATTTGCAGTTCCATTACCTGAAAATCACATGACAAAAGAACGACGGTCAGTTATAAAGAGTAGACAGCTAAGAAATCAAACCTTTCTTACTAGGGTGTCCTGATATGAATGAGGAACAAAAACAGTACAGACAGATTATCTAGTTTAGATACTAAGGAATAAATAATTTATATACAAGCTGATGCTCTAGTACCGCTGGACATTGAAATTAATCAGTGGTCAACAACTACTTAGTTAAATACACAAACACAACTGAAGTTTATATTAGACGCGTTGTAGATCTAAATAAATGATCGATTCAAAGTTTCAAACATGGGATGCTTCTGCAAATATACAAGCCAGTGGTTGGATGTGATAATAAAAGCTTTAATTTTGTGCACAAGCCACTGGTTGTAACCACTTTTCTATTACCAGATCGTGGGCAACCTTTCTGACTACCAAATGCATGTACGTTTCAGATTATATACCAAGTCAAAACATTGTCAGAATCCTTGGTGACTACAAGATGCATGTGTATTTCAGATTAATGATGCCACTACTCTGTTCAAATCATCAAGACTGAGTTTTTCTTACCCCTGTATGATATTGCAGCCTCTCATTCATCTAAAGAAGCACAAGTACTGAAACTGCATCTACGTACTGAAACTGAAACTGCATCTACGTACTTGATTGAGATGTATACGCATCAAGAAAGCTTGTACCTTCCCAAACAAGAGGACGCCCTCCATGCTGCTGTCGCTGCCCCGTGCTACTGCCTCCATGGTTGGCTCGTGCACCATCAGCTTCGTTGCCGCAGCCGCCGAGCGCCATGCCCTTGTCTTGGAGCAGCGAATGGCACGAACTGGATGGGGTGGAGGCGAGGAGATGTGGAGGAAGGCGGGAGGCTAGTGAGCACGTTGGCCGGACGCCGGAGAAGCTACGCTGGCGAGGATGTGTTCTGTGCGCAGCGGCGGCGCCGCCCACAGGAGGAGCGAGAGGAAAAACAGCGATTCTAGGGTTGGGACATTTGCGTTCGTGCTTTTACATGAGCAGAAGCGTAACATGAAGGCCCTAGAAGCTGGGCCGGGCAAATAAATTCAAACTGGGCCAAATAATTCGGACGAAAGGCCCATATACCGGGCCCAGGCGAGATGGCCGAAATTCGGCCGAAATTTAGTTTTTTCGGCCGAAAATCAAAATGCTGCTTCCGGCGCGAGTGCCCGCAGCTGCGGAAAGGACCGGCGGCGGAGCAGGCTCTCTTGGCCGGTGCCAACGTCGACAACGACGGACTCCTCTAGGCCGTGGCTTAGGGGGTGTGTGTTGGAATAAGCCACGGGGTGTGTGGTCGGGCTCGTCGGGCGCGTCGGTTGCGCGCGGGACGGGCGGGACACACTGGTGTCTTCGGGCTTGTCGGGTTTGTCGGGCGTGTCCGTGGCGCGCGGGACGGGCGGGTCGTGTGGAACGCAGCAGCGTGGCGTGTGTGTATGTGTGTGTCTAGGCATTGTATGGCCTGCGTGCGTGTGTACGTGCGTGTAGAAGGCTAGGTTGAGTCGGACTGTGGCTGAGCCTGCATGCGATGGTGTGGCGAGGCAGGCAGGATGCAGCGCTAGCATGATGGCACCAGGTCTTGCGGAGGAGCTGGCTGCGCACGTTCGAGGGAAGACCAGATCGCCGTGGACTACGTGAGGGCTACGTATTGTTAGCTATAAAGCCGGCTGCACGTTTGAGTCTGTTAGTGCGAGCGTGGGTGCTACGTCTCTGTTGGCTACAAAAGCAGGCTGTAAAATCCTAGTCCGGTGTGGCGCTGTGTATCCAGTTGGAGATAATAGAAAAGGGCTGCGTTGCGGCCGGAAAAAATACTGTTGTGCTTCTTCTACCTCTATCCTCAGTCCGGTGTAAGAGAGAGCGGCAACAACAATGTGAGTGTTGATCTTGTCTCCCGCAGACAGGTTGGATCCACCTTGATTGTGAGATGCTGACGGCGTTGTTTTCGACCGCATCGTGGCTGCCCCAGAGCGACGCAGCCCGGCAGGTCATCTTCGTCCTGGACTGGCAGCCTGGTTTCGGCAGCTCATTCTTCCACTTGCAAGTCCCCGTTCTCTCTTTTCCTGCCCCTCTCATGTTTTTGTTTGTTATCCTTTTTCTGCATGTGTATGTGTAAACCAATATAATGCGACTAAGGTATTGCTTGTTAGGATGTATATCTATGTATGCCCCCCTGCTCCATTCATATTCAACAAATTTAGTAAGTAATTAGTGTATTCGTGATTAGCCATGTCTTACTATTTAGTACTACCAAAGACAAAGTTTATAGGAAAATAGGTGCGATTGCATCCTACATATGAACTTAAACGATGTGTGGATGTTGTCACTATTGGCTTGTACTATAGAATAATCTTAAAATATCAGATAACACAAAGTGTTGACATCTGGTATTATCCAGCTATTTCCATCAAATGTTGACGCATGTTTCCGATACTTCTAGGAGTAGTAGATCATATCCATTCTGCCATATAATGCTAGCATAGAAAAGTCAGTTTTTATTTTTAAGATAGTTTTGTAGTGTACTATTTTTCCATCTACTTATGTTTATCTAAAAGGCTAGTAGCATCTGGAAGTTTGTTTTTGTTCCTACCTTTAGAATATTTTGTGTAGACTATGTTCTTGACCACATCATCCTTGTTGTTAGTTCATTTGCCATAGAAAAGAAAATAACAGGTATGATCAAGTTAGTAGGCTATTACTGGCAAGTGTTTTCCCAAAGTATCTCCTTTTTCTTATGTCCGCCATGAACTCACTAAGCTTTATGTGGAACATTCGATCGACAATACTAGGTTTCTGGGATGTTATTTGGCCTACTTCCATAAGCATATATTGAATATCCGGCCAAGCTGTGTTGCACGTGAATGCCACAAATAGGTCTGTGTATCAAGCCCATCGACATCTTGCTATAGCATCTTGGTAGTTTTGTGCTTGTATCTGAAATTATCTGTGAAGCTAGATGGCAGTAGTATTCTCCTTCCTACCTCATCAGCCCTTATATCTCCTCTTTATGTTGCGTCCTGCAAGTCAGCATATAATTTCTGCTCTTATGTTTCCTTGATGTTTTTTGATCCAGTCTAGTCTGTAGAACAAAATGCATGCAAGGGCATCCACGTTGAACTTCCGAAGTTGCTCGTTCATTGAGGTTCTTCTCGCCTTGTACGCATGTCACAACGCCATTCTCAAGTTCCTCTTTCTTCATACCAGAAAATTACACCACGCCATTCACACTTGCGTCTTGGACTTCCGAAGTTTCAAATTTCCATATCTGTCCTTTTCGATGTCCTATTTAAATTTATGAATTTAGCATCAATTTGAATATTAGTATGTTCTTTTTTCTTACTAATACAACAAACTTAATAGAACTGACATATCTGGTTATTTTTCCCTTGATTTTTTCTATTGTACACTTTGTGTTACTTTTAGTCATGTACACACGCTCAACAGAATTACCAGGTTCATGAATGTCCAAATTATAGATCTTAATTGAATTTTCTTGCTACTTACCTGGTAATTTTACCAGCCTATGCTTTCCTGTGGCAATTCAATAATGCTGACTTTGCCTCAGTCAACGCACATGATTGACATCTGTACATGATATGGTTCCCTTTGGTAATTCAACAATGCTGATTTTGCCTCCGTCTCAATTAAGCCATGTTGCAAGGAAATGTGTTTTCATGTTTTAAAAAAAGCTTATAGGTACAATCAGGAACAAATGCAACATGTTTTTGTGATTTAATATATTACTTGGAAGGAACGGAACACATAGATATCACAATTGATGCGCAAAGAAGAAGCAAGCTATAATGTTGCTTCCAGTATACTATACTATAGTCGTGCAACATGTAAGGGAAGTTTAGCAATTGAATTAATAACAATAAGTTAAGATAGTGGATGATAATACACATGAGAATACCTTTGTGATGATTTGCTTATGGCACGTGGTTGGCATATTTGTGCAGTCTAGCACATCTGCATGTATGATCGAACGCTGGCTCTTTTTGTTGTCTTGAAGTTTCGTTCTCCTTTCCTAATCCTATCTTGTTATTATTGATTGTCTGGATTCACATCAATATTATTAATAATTTGTTTCTGTCCATGCTTAAATCAATTATGAACACAAAAGTGCCTAACTAATCGTTGCATTATATAATTTAGGTGTAACATTTTTGTGATATCGCTTATTAAAAGTGCATGATTAGCAACGGATAACCTTGTTGGATTGTATATTTGATTGCTTTTAACTACCTTGGCAGGTTTCTCACATTATTGCCATGTGGTCCATCTTGTATTTTCATCATTCTTCCTGCACAATATAGAAAACATGTACTGTATTAGAGAAGATATTGTAAAATTGGTACAGAGTACTGCTGAAGGTTATGGAGATCTATGATTTTGATTAATTAATCGCCTTACAATTTTTTGTTGTTGTTGAAGTAAAGGAGATCAACTTCCAAGATCAGTGATTGTGGTGAAAGCTTTAATGTTAAAGTGGATGTTAAGTTTCAATCTTCATGATGAAGACACATATTTGTGAGGGTCTTTTACCCTTCTGTTGTTGTTAGATGATAGTCTATATGAAACCATATATGGGTGAAGAATTAGATTGTAATTGAGGATGGCAAGTTCATGTACGATTACGATTGAAGAATCGCAAGAGAACTTCCCTGATCTAAATTTGAAAGCTATTTGATTATGTACCTTGAGTTGAAATGTGGTGTGTACCTTCGATCATGTTCCTCCGTGGTTTTCATGGTGATTGGAATCAAGTGGTGTAGACTCGACGGGGATGACTTGGAATAAGAGGAGCCTTGGCAAGCTAGCATTGAAGGAGGAAGGGACTCACGCAGGTGATCTTCCAACATAGATGTGTTTGTAGATGCGTTTTCTATTGGATTGAAAGCAGGGAGGTGATCCTCGTGTAGATAAAAGAGATTACCTATGTATTATGTTTTTCTTTCCTTTTGAGGGGTACTTCCATTTTCTCTATGGTAGCTCAGAGGTGGAAACGTGGGATCACGTTATGAAAATCGGTTGGTCCTAACTAATTGGCCTACTTTATGATTGATTACTTAAATTAATTGATCGCTAGAAAAGCTAATCTAATCTAGGGCACATGTTACGTCTGTCTCTTTTTTATTGATGAGATTTGTTATATTTTCTATCTGCCGTTACGTTCGTCTGCATGGTGGAGGTTGAAACAGTAATCAATCGGCTATAATTAATTACTGAAACTAATTGATGAATGATTGTTTCTAAATTTTTATGGCAATTTCTAGTGTAATTATCTTTTTTTGGTTAACCCATCAATTATTTTTTAATATAAATATATTATTACATCCATGGAGATATATTGTTTGAGAGAGATACAGACTAATACGAATCTTGTCTTGTGTTGTTAATCATATCTCATGCCTACCTAGATGGAAAAGCAAAGATGAATCGAAGAGTTACTAAATACTTAATCTAGAGATCTTCTACTAAGAATAGATGGGGCAAGTAATGAAAAAGAAACCGACAATATATACATACAGGAGAGCACCTTGGTGCTGCCGATTGTTTTGCGGGAAAAGAACGTGTGTGTCCAACCAAGCTAGCAAAGCAAACAAATTGATTGAATTCTTATGGTATCTAGTACGTACCAAAAAGCTAGTTGATGAGTTCCTCCACCAGCCAGCACGCAGGAACTGCACAATTCTTTTGGAGGCTAGCACGTATGTGGAGATCCCTCTAAGCAATTCTTCCACTGGTCGTACACGCATGCGCATAAAGCAGATCAATCCATGCACGAAGGCACGAATACACGCTTCAGATCTGCAATGAGGATGTCTTGCCTTTTAATTTTTTGTTTTGACATGACTTCCCTATTAAATTGATAACGAATGGGTACGTGGGCTGATTTTAAGGATGGCAATGGTGGGTAATTTCTTCAACTTTAAATTTAATCTAACGGTTGTGATATCTAGGTGTATAAAATTAAAGGTTAGATGTTTCTAATTATTGTGGTAATTTCTAGTCTATTTCTATTTTTCTGGCTAACCCGTCAAACACTTTTTATATACAATAGATTAGCTTTGATAGACCTTGGGATCCGGGTGGATCAGTTACTTGAGAACTATATGCCTGGTTTAATGGCTTTAAAGAAAATGCTGCCTAGGAGACAACCCAGAAGATTTAGAGAGTCATTTTATTATGTTGTGTGCTTTTAAAAAGTAACAAAACAAAAAAGTATAGAGGGGAGCCTAAATCTTTTATCAAAAAGAGAAGCGATTGGAAAGTTATGCATTGAAGAAGTGAGGGTCAACCTTGAACACTTGTATTCATGCTCATCAAAATAATGCAGAATTTTTCATGAAAGTTTCTCACAAAAACAATTATCCCCTTCTACAAATCCATTGTTTTATAAAATTAATGTGCCAAGATTTACCTTTAGGATGTTTAAACTACTTGTTTGATGTGTGTTGTGCAAAAACACAAACTTTTTTGTAGTGTTTGAATTTTTTTAATTTACTAGAATATGCAAAATACTGAAATTTTTACACAGTTTTGCTATGCAAATTGTTTAAAAGGTCCTAATTTATAGAATTTTGGAGTTACGGAAGTCTAGTTTTCATCTCGATCTTTATAGCCTGTCTTGTTTTTATAGATTGTTGTTATATTTGCTTTATCTGCTTATGTTCGAAATCTTATTGAGCCCCATTGAATTGGGATACATATAATTGTGATATCATACAGTGGGTAATGTTTGATTATAATTATACAATAATGTTATAGAAAGACATGATGGATTTGATGTTATATGCACTAACTCCTCTAGTTTGGTTAAGTTTTGTGTGGATAAATTGCGCGAAGATCGAGGAGGTATCGATATGAGAAGAATAAGGAGGGGAAAGAGCTCAAGCATGGGAATTCCCAAGGCACCGCAAGTAAATATTCAAGGAGACTCAAGCATCTATGCTTGGGGATGCCCCGAAAGGCATCCCATATTTCTTCCTGGACAATTATCGGTATGTCTCGGTTTTTGTTTTGTTCATATGATATGCATAAATTCTTGGAATGTCGTGTGATTTTTCTTCTTCTTTTAGTGATGCACCATGCAGGTATGAGATAGTCCTTGGTTGATTTATATAATGCTTCATGCACTTCACCTATATCTTTTGAGTATGGCTTTATAGAATGCTTCGTGTGCTTTAATTATATCTTTTGAATTTTGGATGCTCATTTCTCTACATAGGAAAACCGTTATTTGTAGAATGCTCTTTTACTTCACTTATATTTATTAGAGCATGGTTGACTCTTTTGAAGAAATAATTATACTCTCATGCTTCACTTATATCTATTTATAAATTTAACAAGAATTGGCCATCCACATGGTTAGTTATAAAATCCTACATAAAACTTGTAGAGCATTGGGTATGATATGTTTGATTACTTGCAATAGTTTTGCGATATTGAGGTTGTAATATGGGGGCATGCTACATTGGTACAACGAGGTGCTATACAAACTGTTTTTAACCCCTTTCTACGAAGGCATTTGGAACCGTCACCAAGTAAGTGACTGCAATAGGGGGGTCCTTCCCATACGACCAAAAAACCGTCGGGGATAGGGAGCCACCCAGACAGTGCATCCTTGTAACTCATTTGTGCTTGCATTTCCATCGCAGTCGGTATTCTGTGGTGCTACATTTACGATGCGCGCCCCATCACAAATGATTCACGATTATAGAACGTGTATGATAAGCAGACAATCACACACATTCACTTTTCCCGAACCATATGCGATAACTAATTAGGAAGATTAGCTAATTATCGTACAAGTGCGGATAGGATTATGAAACATCTGACCATCATAACATCGTCACACATGATAACTATCGCACACGCTATTCTGTGGTGCAACGTTTACGATGTGTACCACATCAGAAATAGTTCAGGGTTGCGAATCGTGTACGGTAAGGAAACTATCACAAACATTTAGTTTGGCCGCACCGTTTGTGATATTGTCTAACATCGCACACACTTTGTAAACAGCAACTGTGTGCATGCTTGCACACGTTTCCTCTGTGTGAACCGTATCAAATTATGGTGTATATCACAAACGTTTATATTTTACTAACCGTGTGCGCCATAACGACCTGCAAAACGTAATTTTGCTGTAATTTAATTGCTGCTATTTCAAATTGTACTGGATCTGAATTTGAAAGTATGTTATAGCTTTATTCGTATCCATCAGCAACCAATGCATTATTCGATTCATAGGTACATATGTTCAATGATTACATAAGCACCAAATAAAGAATGATGAATGATGTCTACTACACAACCTTCTTCTTGTAGACGTTGTTGGGTCTCCAAGTGCAGAAGTTTGTAGGACAGTAGCAAATTTCCCTCAAGTGGATGACCTAAGATTTATCAATCCGTGGGAGGCGTAGAATGAAGATGGTCTCTCTCAAGCAACCCTGCAACCAAATAACAAAGATTCTCTTGTGTCCCCAACACACCCAATACAATGGTAAATTGTATAGGTGCACTAGTTCGGCGAAGAGATGGTGATACAAGTGCAATATGGATGGTAGATATAGGTTTTTGTAATCTGAAATTATAAAAACAGCAAGGTAACTAATGATAAAAGTGAGCATAAACGGTATTGCAATGATAGGAAACAAGGCATAGGGTTCGTACTTTCACTAGTGCAAGTTCTCTCAACAATAATAACATAACTGGATCATATAACTATCCCTCAACATGCAACAAAGAGTCACTCCAAAGCCACTAATAGCGGAGAACAAACGAAGAGATTATGGTAGGGTACGAAACCACCTCAAAGTTATCCTTTCTGTTCTATCTATTCAAGAGTCCGTAGTAAAATAAAACAAAGCTATTCTTTTCGTTAAATCTATCATAGAGTTCATACTAGAATAACATTATAAGACACAAATCAACCAAAACCCTAATGTCACCTAGATACTCCATTGTCACATCAAGTATCCGTGGGCATGATTATACGATATGCATCACACAATCTTAGATTCATCTATCCAACCAACACAAAGTACTTCAAAGAGTGCCCCAAAGTTTCTACCAGAGAGTCAAGATGAAAATGTGTGCCAACCCTTATGCATAGGTTCATGGCCGGAACCTGCAAGTTGATCACCAAAACATACATCAAGTGGATCACGTGATATCCCATTGTCACCACAGATAAGCATAGCAAGACATACATCAAGTGTTCGCAAATCCTTAAAGACTCAATCCGATAAGATAACTTCAAAGGTAAAACTCCGTTCATCACAAGAGAGTAGGGGGGGAGAAACATCATAAGATCCAACTATAATAGCAAAGCTCGCGATACATCAAGATCGTGCCATAGAGAGAACATGACAGAGAGAGAGAGAGAGAGATCAAACACATAGCTACTGGTACATACGCTCAGCCCCGAGGGTGAACTACTCCCTCCTCGTCATGGAGAGTGGCGGGATGATGAAGATGGCCACCGGTGATGGGTTCCCCCTCCGGCAGGGTGCCGGAACTGGCTCCCGAGAGGTTTTTTGGTGGCTACAGAGGCTTGCGGCGGCGAAACTCCCGATCTATCTTTTTATTCGATGGTTTTAGGGTATATGGGAATATATAATCAAAAGAAGTCGGTCGGGGGAGCCTCGAGGGGCCCACGAGACAGGGGGCGCGCCCAGGGGGGTGGGCACGCCCTCCTATCTCCTAGCCTCCTCCAACCTTCCCTAGCTTGTACTCCAAGTCTCCCGGATCATATCCTTTCCAAAAATCACGCTCCCGAAGGTTTCATTCCGTTTGGACTCCGTTTGATATTCCTTTTCTTCGAAACACTGAAATAGGCAATAAAACAGCAATATGGGTTGGGCCTCCGGTTAGTAGGTTAGTCCCAAAAATGAGATAAAAGTGTAAAATAAAGCCCATAAACATCCAAAACAGGTAATATAATAGCATGGAACAATCAAAAATTATAGATACATTGGAGATGTATCAAGCATCCCCAAGCTTAATTCCTGCTCGTCCTCGAGTAGGTAAATGATAAAAACAGAGTTTTTGATGTGGAATGCTACCTAGCATAATTCTCAATGTAATTTTTTTATTGTGGCATGAATGTTCAGATCCAAATGATTCAAAATAAAAGTTCATATTGACATAAGAAATAGTAACACTTCAAGCATACTAATCAAAGCAATCATGTCTTCTCAAAATAACATGGCTGAAGAAAGTTTATCCTACAAAAGCATATAGTTAGGCTATGCTTCATTTTTGTCACACAAAAATGTTCCCAAATTCTACACCCCCGATGACAAGCCAAGCAATTGTTTCGTACTTAAATAATCTCAAACCTTTTCAACTTTCACGCAATACATGAGCGTGAGCCTTGGATATAGCACTATGGGTGGAATAGCATATGATGATGGAGATTGTGTGGAGAAGACAAAAAAGGAGAAAGTCTCACATTGACGAGGATAATCAACGGGCTATGGAGATGCCCATCAATTGATGTCAACATGAGGAGTAGGGATTGTCATGCAACGGATGCACTAGAGCTATAAATGAATGAAAGCTCAACAAAAGAACACTAGTGGGTGTGCATCCAACTCGCTTGCTCACGAAGACCTAGGGCATTTGAGGAAGCCCATCATAGGAATATACAAGCCAAGTTCTATAATGAAAAATTCCCACTCATATATGTAAGTGACAACATATGAGACTCACTATATGAAAAACATGGTGCTACTTTGAAGCACAATATATGAGACTCGCTATATGAAGAACATGGTGCTACTTTGAAGCACAATATATGAGACTCGCTATATGAAGAACATGGTGCTACTTTGAAGCACAAGTGTGGAAAAAGAGATAGTAACATTGCCCCTTTTTATTTATTTCTTTTTTTCTTTTTCTCCCTTTTTTCTTTTTTTCTTTCTTTGGCCTTTCTTATTTTCTTTTGGCCTTTCTTTTTTTCTTTTTGGGGACAATGCTCTAATAATGATGATCATCACACTTTTAGTGATTACAACACATGAATTACAACTCGAAACTAGAACAAGATATGACTCTATATGAATGCCTCCGGCGTGTACCGGGATGGTGCAATGAATCAAGAGTGACATGTATGAAAAATTATGCATGGTGGCTTTGCCACAAATACGATGTCAACTACATGATCATGCAATGGCAATATGACAAAAGTAATGTATGTCATGATGATAAATGGAACGATGGAAAGTTGCATGGCAATATATCTCGGAATTGCTATGGAAATGCCATAATAGGTAGGTATGGTGGCTGTTTTGAGGAAGATATAAGGAGGTCTATGTGTGATAGAGCGTATCATATCACGGGGATTGGATGCACCGGCGAAGTTTGCACCAACTCTCAAGGTGAGAAAGGGCAATGCACGGTACCGAAGAGGCTAGCAATGGCGGAAAGGTAAAAGTGCGTATAATCCATGGACTCAACATTAGTCAAAAGAACTCATATACTTATTGCAAAAATTTAGAAGTCATCAAAAACCAAGAACTACGCGCATGCTCCTAGAGGGATAGATTGGTAGGAAAAGACCATCGCTCGTCCCCGACCGCCACTCATAAGGATGCACAATCCAAGTACACTTCATGTTTCAAATTTGTTACACAATTTTAACCATATGTGCATGCTACGGAACTTGCTAACTTCAACACAAGCATTCTTTAAATTCATAATCACCCAAATAGCATGACTTTAATATCACTACCTCCATATCTCAAAACAATTATCAAGTATCAAATTGATCATAGCATCCAATTCACTTCCTATGATAGTTTTTATTATACCCAACTTGGATGCCTACCATTCCAGGACCAATTTTATAACCATAGCAAATACGATGCTGTTCTAAAATACTCTCAAAATGATATAAGTGAAGCATGAGAGACTAGCAATTTCTACAAAATTAAGCCACCGCCATGCTCTAAAAGATATAAGTGAAGCACTAGAGCAAAGACTATCTAGCTCAAAAAGATATAAGTGAAGCACATAGAGTATTCTAATAAATTTCAATCAAGTGGGCTTCTCACAAAAGGTGTGTACAGCAAGGATGATTGTGGTAAACTAAAAAGAAAAGACTAATATCATACACGACGCTCCAAGCAAAACACATATCATGTGGCGAATAAAAATATAGCTCCAAGTAAAGTTACCGATGAACGAAGACGAAAGAGGGGATGCCATCCGGGGCATCCCCAAGATTAGGCTCTTGGTTTTCCTTCAATATTACCTTGGGGTGCCTTGGGCATCCCCAAGCTTAGGCTCTTGCCACTCCTTATTCCATAGTCCATCGAATCTTTACCCAAAACTTGAAAACTTCACAACACAAAACTCAACAGAAAACTCGTAAGCTCCGTTAGTACAAGAAAATAAAACCACCACTTAGGTACTGCAACGAACTCATTATAAATCCATATTGGTGTAATATCTACTGTATTCCAACTTATGTATGGTTCATACCCTCCGATACTACTCATAGATTCATCAAAATAAGCAAACAACACATAGAAAACAGAATCTGTCAAAAACAGAACAGTCTGCATTAATCTGTATCAAACGTATACTTATGGAACTCCAAAAATCCTACCAAATTAGGAAGTCCTAAGAAATTTTTGTACCAATCGAAATAAAAAAGAATCCGATCAGAATCACGTTCCTGTGAATTATCAAAACTAATTTACTGGGTGCAAAAGTTTCTGATTTTCAGCAAGATCAACACAACTATCACCGTAAGCTATCTTAAAGGTCTTACTTGGCACTATAAAACATGATTACTACAGTAGCATAATCATGTGAACACACAAAAACAGTAAAGGTAAATATTGGGTTGTCTCCCAACAAGCGTTTTTCTTTAATGCCTTTCTAGCTAGGCATGATGATGACAATGATGCTCACATAAAAGATAAGGATTGAAACAAAATGGGAGCATCATGAAGCATATGACTAGCACATTTAAGTCTAACCCACGTCCTATGCATAGGGATTTTGTGAGCAAACAACTTATGGGAACAATAATCAACTAGCATAGGAAGGGAAAACAAGCATAGCTTCAAGATTTTCAACACATGGAGAGGAAACTTGACATTATTGCAATTCCTACAAGAATATATTCCTCCCTCATAATAATGTTCAGTAGCATCATGAATGAATTCAACAATATAACCAGCACCTAAAGCATTCTTTTCATGATCTACAAGCATAGAAAATTTACTACTCTCCACATAAGTAAAACCTTCTCATTCGGAATAGTGGAAGTATCATAAAAGACTTGAATACTATAAATTGTTTCCACATTAAATGAGTAATGTTCAGAAAAAGGGTAATCATAATAATGACAAGTCTTATAAATATAATCATCACTACTTTTATAGCATAAGTTTTATCACAATAATCATCATAAATAGCAATTTTGTTCTCATCATAATCGATTGAAACCTCTCCCAAGATAGTGGAATCATCACTAAATAAAGTTGACACTCTTCCAATTCCACTTTCATATTCATCACAATAAAATTCAACATCCTCCAAAATAGTGGGATCACTACTTCCTAAAGTTGACACTCTTCCAAACCCACTTTCATCAATATAATCATAAGTAAGAGGCATGCTATCATCATAAGAACTTTGCATATCAAAACTTGGGAGGCTAAAAAATATCATCTTCATTAAACATAGCATCCCCAAGCTTGGGACAAACATTAATTTCAGCAAATATATTCTCAAATATTTCATCCTTATCAAACATAGCTTCCCCAAGCTTGTGCCTTTTCATATCATAAGCATAATCACTCTCATCATTAAAAATATGGATAGCACCAATAGTATAGCAATTATCATCATCACAATGAGTAGTAGGAGCAACATCATTTGGGAGAGATACCTTTTTAACTTTATTGCTCCTTTTTTTCTTTTTCTTCTTCACATTATGTGTGGGTTCAACCTTCTTCTTTGAACTCCTTATTGATGAGATTGGTTGAATAGAAAGCTCCTCCTCGTTACCTGATTCATCATAAGAAATAATAGGAGGAGATTGGGAAGTCTCTTCCCTTTCATTAGTATTCTCTTCATCTTCTATTTGCTTTCTTTTCTTTAGGTAATTGGCAATATAAGGATTTTCAATGCAATTCACCGCACAAAACATATAAATCGTCTCTAGATCGAAATCAAGAAGGTTATAACGGGCAAATTCTGGAAGAAATTTAGTTAAACGTTTCATTTCTTCATAACCCATTGCTACCTCTTGAGCACTGCGTTGGATTTCCCTGAAGAGGAGAGGATGATGCAGCAAAGTAGCGTAATTATTTCCCTCAGTTTTCAGAACCAAGGTATCAATCCAGTAGGAGACCACGCACAAGTCCCTCGTACCTACAGAATACGATAGCTCCTCGCAACCATCGCGATTAGGGGTTGTCAATCCCTTCACGATCACTTACGAGAGTGAGATCTGATAGAGATGATAAATAATATTTTTGGTATTTTTGGTATATAGATGCAAAGTGAAAAGTAAAAGGCAAAGTAAAAATAAAGCAAGTAATAAAGCAATGGAGATTGATATGATGAGAATAGACCCAGGGGCCATAGGTTTCACTAGTGGCTTCTCTCAAGAGCATAGATATTCTACGGTGGGTGAACAAATTACTGTTGAGCAATTGACAGAACTGAGCATAGTTATGAGTATATCTAGGTATGATCATGTATATAGGCATCACGTCTAAGAGAAGTAGATCGAAACGATTCTTCATCTACTACTATTACTCCACTCATTGACTGCTATCCAGCATGCATCTAGAGTATTAAGTTAAAAACAGAGTAACGCCTTAAGCAAGATGACGTGATGTAGAGGGATAAATTCATGCAATATGATAAAAAAACCATCTTGTTATCCTCGATGGCAACAATACAATCGTGCCTTGCTGCCCTTACATCCTTTGGGAAAGGACACATAAGATTGAACCCAAAGCTAAGCACTTCTACCATTGCAAGAACTACCAATCTAGTTGGCCAAACCAAACAGATAATTCGAAGAGACTTGCAAAGATAACTCAATCATACATAAAAGAATTCAGAGAAGATTCAAATATTATTCATAGATAAGCTGGATCATAAACCCACAATTCATCTGTCTCAACAAACACACCGCAAAAAGAAGATTACATCGAATAGATCTCCACGAGAGAGGGGGAGAACATTGTATTGACATCCAAAAAGAGAGAAGAAGCCATCTAGCTACTAACTATGGACCCGAAGGTCTGAAGTAAACTACTCACACTTCATCGGAGGGGCTATGGTGTTGATGTAGAAGCCCTCCGTGGTAGATGCCCCCTCCGGCGGAGCTCCGTAACAGGCCCCAAGATGGGATCTCGTGGATACAGAAATTTGCGGCGGTGGAATTAGGTTTTTGGCTCCTGTTCTGATCATTTGGGGATACGTAGGTATATATAGGAGGAAGGAGTACATCGGTGGAGCAACAGGGGGGCCACGAGGCAGGGGGGCGCACCCTAGGGGGGCGCCCCCCACCCTCGTGACCGCCTCTGTTGTTCCTTGGAGCAGGTTCCAACTCTCCTGGATCACGTTCGGTGAGAAAATCATGTTCCCAAAGGTTTCATTCCCTTTGGACTCCGTTTGATATTCCGTTTCTTCGAAACTCTGAAATAGGCAAAAAAACAGCAATTCTGGGTTGGGCCTCCTGTTAATAGGTTAGTCCCAAAAATAATATAAAAGTGGAAAATAAAGCCCAGTATAGTCCAAAACAGTAGATAAAGTAGCATGGAGCAATCAAAAATTATAGATACGTTGGAGACGTATCACCCATAAGCAAGCTAAGTTCATTATAATGTGCAAGGGAAATCAAATCATCACAATTTTTGGACACGATTCGATCATGAAACAACTTGCATCGGAGATGTAAATGACCACTTTCATTGCAAAGTTCACAAGTACGGCCAAGGAAATATAAATTTTCAGCACTCTCCCTTAGCCTTTCTTGCAACAATTTAGTTTCTACATGCTTATGTCTCTTGCAATATCTATCCTCTCTATTTGGTGTATCTATGCAAACCCAATGCTCTCCACAAAAATCGACATGCTTATAAGAGACATTTTCAACATAACTAGTGCAATCATCATTAGTACTATGGATATTCAAGGAGTTCATACTAACAACATTGCAATCATGCTCATCATTCAAAGATTAAGTATCGAACATTTTATAGACTTCTTCTTCTAGCACTTGAGCACAATTTTCCTTTCCATCATTCTCACGAAAGATATTAAAACGATGAAGCGTATGAGACAAACTCAAATCCATTTTTTTCTTTTATAGACTAAACTAGTGATAAAACAAGAATAAAAAAGATTCGATTGCAAGATCTAAAGATATACCTTCAAGCACTCACCTCCCCGGCAACGGTGCCAGAAAAGAGCTTGATGTCTACTACACAACCTTCTTCTTGTAGACGTTGTTGGGCCTCCAAGTGCAGAGGTTTGTAGGACAGTAGCAAATTTCCCTCAAGTGGATGACCTAAGGTTTATCAATCCATGGGAGGCGTAGGATGAAGATGGTCTCTCTCAAGCAACCCTGCAACCAAATAACAAAGAGTCTCTTGTGTCCCCAACACACCCAATACAATGGTAAATTGTATAGGTGCACTAGTTCGGCGAAGAGATGGTGATACAAGTGCAATATGGATGGTAGATATAGGTTTTTGTAATCTGAAATTATAAAAACAGCAAGGTAACTAAATGATAAAAGTGAGCGTAAACGGTATTGCAATGATAGGAAACAAGGCATAGGGTTCATACTTTCACTAGTGCAAGTTCTCTCAACAATAATAACATAACTGGATCATATAACTATCCCTCAACATGCAACAAAGAGTCACTCCAAAGCCACTAATAACGGAGAACAAACGAAGAGATTATGGTAGGGTACGAAACCACCTCAAAGTTATCCTTTCTGTTCTATCTATTCAAGAGTCCGTAGTAAAATAACACAAAGCTATTCTTTCCCTTCAATCTATCATAGAGTTCATACTAGAATAACACCTTAAGACACAAATCAACCAAAACCCTAATGTCACCTAGATACTCCATTGTCACCTCAAGTATCCGTGGGCATGATTATACGATATGCATCACACAATCTCAGATTCATCTATCCAACCAACACAAAGTACTTCAAAGAGTTCCCCAAAGTTTCTACCGGAGAGTCAAGACGAAAACGTGTGCCAACCCTTATGCATAGGTTCATGGGCGGAACCCGCAAGTTGATCACCAAAACATACATCAAGTGGATCACGTGATATCCCATTGTCACCATAGATAAGCACGGCAAGACATACATCAAGTGTTCTCAAATCCTTAAAGACTCAATCGGATAAGATAACTTCAAAGGGAAAACTCAATTCATCACATAAGATCCAACTATAATAGCAAAGCTCGCAATACATCAAGATCATGCCATAGAGAGAACACGAGAGAGAGAGAGAGATCAAACACATAGCTACTTGTACATACCCTCAGCCCCGAGGGTGAACTACTCCCTCCTCGTTATGGAGAGCGCCGGGATGATTAAGATGGCCACCGGTGATGGGTTCCCCCTCCGACAGGGTGCTGGAATGGGCTCCCGAGAGGTTTTTGGTGGCTACAGAGGCTTGCGGCGGCGAAACTCCCGGTCTATCTTCTTATTCGATGGTTTTAGGGTATATGGGAATGTATAGGCGAAAGAAGTCGGTTGGGGGAGCCTCAAGGGGCCCACGAGACAAGGGGGCGTGCCCAGGGGGTGGGCGCACCCTCCTAACTCCTGGCCTCCTTGAACCTTCCCTGGCTGGTACTACAAGTCTCCCGGATCATATCCTTTCCAAAAATCACGCTCCCGAAGGTTTCATTCCGTTTGGACTCCGTTTGATATTCCTTTTCTTCAAAACACTGAAATAGGCAATAAAACAGCAATATGGGTCGGGCCTCCGGTTAGTAGGTTAGTCCCAAAAATGATATAAAAGTGTAAAATAAAGCCCATAAACATCCAAAACAGGTAATATAATAGCATGGAACAATCAAAATTTATAGATACGTTGGAGACGTATCAATGAACCATAGTTGTATACTTGTACTATTAAAGACGATAAAGAAAGAGGCGAAATACATTATGGTTGATGAACCAGTGAAGCGGGATGCCCATATTGTGCCCTCCTCCATGCAGAAGGCACGCACAACTCTAGTCCAACCCCTTGTGATGGCCGACCGCCCATACTTCACGGTCTTCATGAAAACATCTAGATAATCATCGTGTTCTGGTAGAAATACTTTAACCTTTGCCTGTCCACCAATCATGTAGTTTGAGAGGTAATCTTGAGTAAACTGCTTTGGGAACCACTACAAAGGAAAAAGATTCATACATTGTCATCTAACACAACTCATTATGGGCAGTAAAATGAAGGCTACAGAGTTCTTACTTACCATCCGGCAGTTCGCTGTTGTCTTGGCTAAAGTGTAAACAAATAGTTTAATTGCCTTCCTTTGACATGTTTTACTAACATTCTTTATAAGCTTCCTCACTTGAAGTTGGTTCCTCGATATCTCAATGCCCCATACGCAGAAAGAGTCGAAGTGCGGATCTTTACCAATGACATGTGTACCTAAAAGCACCAAGTTAATATTTGAAGCTAAACAACAATTGCACAATAATGTAGTACAACACTCTTTTATAATATCTTATAACATCCAATGTACTCACATATTATATGAATTAACATCTTATATTATGGGCTGCAAGGAGTTTATTGCATTTTTACAAACTATCGGCTGATCAAATGCTGTTGTATCCATGGGTTAGAGTTAGTTTGAGCTAGTTTGGGCTCAAATAGCCCTAAAGTATATCCAAACATGAGGGCTAGTTTGAGTAGTTGCATCTAACCCATCCAAAAAAACTATCCCACCCAAGTGGTGCTAATTGGAGCTAGTTATCCTGTTGCATTTATTGTCAATCTAACCCTGTCATCAAAACACCTCTTTAGATGGAGTTAGTTCAGGGTTAGTCATCAGCTAGAAACTAACTCTAACCTCTAGCTAAGTTGATTATCCAAACAGGATTGTGTTGTTGTTGTTGTTGTTGTTATTGTTGTTGTTGTTGTTGTTGTTGTTGTTGCTGCTGCTGCTGCTGCTCTTCTATGTATATCTAGACATCATCAGAACATTAAGGTAACACTCTTCCTTGTTGCTATGTAGCCTAGGATTGCATATTTAGACATAAGTATAGTACGTGTTGCTATGTAGCCTCAGATATATTACATATGGCCCTAGTTAACCTAACGATAAATGGGTTACAGATATATTCAGTTAAGTCCGATTCACCGATTAGCCCCTTATCAGCCCCTGGCCTATATGGTACTAGCTACCAATATCCAGAACAGTGAGTATATATAAGCCATGGGATGAAACTAACCTCGATGGAAAACAACAGTCATTCCCAAAATTGTCATATGTAAGTACATCGAGAGGCATGTTAAGCACAATAAGCTAAACATCGACCAAATATATCCATGGCAGACAAAATAATCTCCAAAAGATAGCTTCAATGTGCAGGTTTAAGCACACTAGTAAAGCAAAACAAGTGGAAAGGTGTGTTAACTGCAACAGGCTTAACATTTAACAACAAGCAAACATAGTCATTCAAAGTGGTATTGTGTCAGTCTAAGTACACTGATTATTGTTAAATAAAAATGGAAAGGCGTGTTAACTACAATATGCAGCAACCAAATGTAGTCATTCATAGTGGTATTGTTGAAACTGCTATTGATGAAATTGAACTGCATAGTTCATACTTGCACGTATAGAACATCACATTGTGAATAATTGGAATAAACAAGGCATACTACGAACAACCAAAGATAGCATTTGAAACTGGACATATGCTAACTACAAACAACCGAACAATCAAAAAACTTTAAAAGAGGCATATGCTAGCTATAACAGGCTTAACAACAAGCAAATATATGTATTCCTATCGGTATGTTTGAAACCAGATTGATGAAATGTACTGCATAGTAAAAGTTGCACACATTGAGCATCACATTGTGAACAACTAAAATAAACAAGGCATACTGCAAACAACCAAATATAGCAATTAAACTGGACATATTCTCACTACACTACACAAGGGACTCGACAAAACAAATCATGGGTTCCCCCTGTGAAGAGGCACGACAAAACAAATCATGGGTTTCCTCACTTGTCACAGATGGGCTCGCTCCCGTGGGAAGAGCACGGCTGTAGGGTGCCCTCCCTGATGTCGCAGACGGCTCCTTCCCCTTGGAAGAGTAGATGGGCTCTTTCCCCTTGCAAGAGCCGGATAGGGTGCCCTCCTCATGGTCGTCGTTGATGAGGTCTGACTTGAAAGCTGTGGATCCCAAGCCAGTGTCACATAACGTGTCCTTCAGAAATTAAAAAGGGTCTCGATGGCGATGTAGGATGGCAAATTCTTGACAGCGAGCCAGAGGAGATCAGCGGCGGGGCCATGGATGAGATCAATGGTGGATGAACCCGAGGGGCTGGGGTTGGGCCACTTAACCTGTGACATAGCTTGCATTAGGCCGTCGCTGTCTATGACCTCGATGTGGTAGCCGGCGTCCGCGACATACCCGCATACTCTAGCCCACTGTTCGAGTGCCTGCGGCCAGTAATAGTCGTCAGCTTCCTCGGTGGCCAGCTCGACAACGTCGGGCGAAGAGACCGCGATACACCTCTTTTGGGCCAGTCTCTCCTCGAACTCCATGTGAAACGTAGCCAGGCTTAAGTTGCAATGCTCTGGAGTGGGGGATGGGGATGGGGATGGGGATCTGTGGGAAAGGGGGCATTTGGCAGGCGTCGTCTAACAAACTCAGGGCGGCCTGGGTATGGAGATCAGTGGGTAAGCTGCACGGGCAAACCGGCAGATGTTGACAATGGAGGTCTTGCGGCAGCGGTGACGACCTTGCTAGGATTTCGAGCTAGGGAGGGTGTGTGTGTGCACGTGCGTGCGTGCGCCCGAGGAGGTTTTGATGTGTGTGTGTGTGTGTGTGTGTGTGTGTGTGTGTGTGTGTGTGTGTGTGTGTGTGTGTGGAGGGGGCGAGGGTGTGTTTGAGGACATGATGCGGCTACTAAAAATTTTACTACGCGGGAGTGAAATGTTGGGGATGCTAAAAATTTAGATGATGGTGCATCGCACACAGTCCGGAAATAACAACCATGTGTTATAAAACAGAAAAACCCTCGAGGCGGGTAGATATTTTCGAGGGGTGGAGGTGGGAGCGGGAACAAGAAACATCACACACGGTCGAAACATAATAACCGTGTGTTATCAAATAGAAAAAACCTGCAGGCGGGTAGATATTTTTGAGAGGGGAAGCCTCGTGGAGCCCAATGTACTACGCGGATGTGCGTGACACACGGTTAGTGTGAGTGAACCGTGTCTGTTACGTCATCTGACTTGTCTAATGTTCATAAATTTGGCGAAAATGACGCGGGAAAGGGTCAGAACACGAAGACACTTGCATGTGGACCAAATATATGTATGAAAAGGGTGGTTTGATGTCCGAATACCCAATACACAACTTTGATGTGGCACCTGTCGCACAAAGCGCACGGTATTGCTTGCCCCCCCTCGTGTCCGCGGGAGGGGAATCCTAAGCTATGAATGCATGCCCCCCCCCCCCACGGAGGTTCACCTAGCAAAGTGTGAAGTAGCAGTCCCCCCCCCCCCACACACACACACAAACTTTTAGTCGGCGGGCCGGAGAGGGCATCTCACCCAGGTGTATCGTAAAACAGACCAAGAATAATCCACCTTGGTCGTACAACCTCTCTCTTGTTGTTGGTCAAAGTGATGGCCGTCGTCCATGCGACCCAGAGACAGGCTAACTTGCCAATAATCACGCGAGTAGCTAGTCCCCAAAGACAACCACTGCCTGCGTGTGGACCAAACATATGTATGGATATGTGTGATTGAATACACAATGGAACAACTTTGATGTGGCATCGTGCTTTCGAACTAGAAATACCCACACAGAGCAAGGGTTAGTTGACGATGCATATGTACGTCACACCACACTTCAAACCGATGACGGGGATTCATGCATGCATGCGTGCATAGTATGCGCTCAAATTTAATTAGGTCTGAATCTCACCATAACCTATACTAGGATAACACAAACCAAAGGAAGAATCCGCCATGGTAACCAATCTTGTTGTCGGTCAAGGTGATCATGGATGTCCACGCGGGCCCATGAATATATAGGCTTGTTGCCGATAACCAAGCGATGGAGTGTACCATTCGAAGACAACCACTACATGCATGTGTATGGAGATGATGCGTGCATGCATGTTTGAATACCATTTCACAACATTGATGTGGTGCGTGCGTCGAAAATCATACAGTCCCCACATAGAGCGAGATCGGTTCATGACGTGTCGTGGTACTAGCCACTTTGACTCGATGGGAGGGATTCATGCGTACACATGCATTTGTGTGCTCAAACTGTATCATCCCAGAGCATGACCTATATAATATATACATACATACATACATATATACACACACACACACACACATATATATATATATATATATATATATATATATATACATCTGGGCTATTCTATTATGCGTAACAGAATATTATTATGTTACCCTTTTTGAACTGACGGTTTCAGGTGGTTGTACTGATGTTTTCGAAGCGGTTGAACTGATGCTTTCAGTTGTGTTTAACAGATCGTCTTCTTTAGTTCAAAAACTTTTTATAATTTTTTGTGTCGGAACGGGGCGTGTCATATATCGTTGGAATGCTCTTGACAACCATATTTCAAGTATATTGAACGTTTTTGCAAAATCATTATGTTTTAAGAGCAGTTTTGAAAAAACCGTTTTTTTAAACCGAAAACGTGAATCGTATTTTGGACTCAATGTTCAAACCGTTTGTCGGAATTGAGCAAATAAGATGGCGTTGAAAAGCTGGCAAAAATCTGCATCTTCCATATATGTATTGTTTTTTCTAATTCTATATGATTTAAAAGTAATTTGAAAAACGGTGAAATTCTGGGCGAAAGGTATTTTCGCGATTTTTTGCAAACGGTTTGTCGGATTGATGCAAATGATATAGCGTTGGAAAGCTATGGAAAATGCGCAACTTTTTTGTATATAAATGTTTTTCTAAATCCTTACGGTTTAAAAACGAATTTGAATACGGTCAAATTTGATTTTGAATGCGATTTTTTTAAAAAGTTTGTCGAAATATGGCAAATAATATATCGTTGGATAGCTATCGAAAATGCGAAACTTAGTCATGTTGAACGTTTTCTCTACTTCGCAACCGTTTAAGAGTAATTTTGAATACAGCATGACGGATCCTGTTGTTTTCTCGTCTAAAAAACAGAGTAGTCGTACTGATATATGTGTATGTTTGTACTGAGCTATTTTTTGTAGAGTAATTTTGAACGGTTCTGAAAAAGGGTACTTGTATTGATGCTTGCATGAGTTTGTACTAAGTGTGTTTTCACTAACTAGACTTTGCTCTGTTTTTTGGGTAATATTTTTCTCGTAATTTTTCAACGGTTTACTGTATCGTCGCCCCTGTACTTGTATGGTTTGTATCATCGAACTGAATGATATTTTATTCAAAAAGAAAATGTGTTTTTTTAACTCAACATTTTTTTGACAACGTTGTTCTAAACTTCTATTATTTTACAACTTGTACTGAGGTACTTACTAAGCAGGATTTCATGGGGTTTCTCTTTTTTGCTTGAACTTTACAATTTGAATTTCTGCCATTTCTTTTATTCCGAAGGGACCATCCTTTTTAACTCGTACTGAGGTACTTACTACATGCGAACTGGGGTGGTTGTCGCGTGTTTTGAACTCGATGATATTTTTTCATCAATTTACTGCCCATTTTTTCATCACACTTGAGAGAGTGATTAATAGGTTTACTTACTGGCCAGTAACACATGAACTCCTCATGCAATAATAGATGAACTACTAGGAACATAAATTTTCATCAAGCACTTGAAAACATAAAACATTACATAAAGAGAAGCACCGAACAGTGAACGTAAAAATAACTCCCACATCCATCATATACTGGGAGCTTCCACTTGAATAGGACAATTTGTTTATCCCTCACAAATTAAAACACGAAACCTGAAGAAAAGAAGTATTGGTTTCTCATTGACATAATAACAAACAAGAGCACAAAATCATAGCTTTTCATCAATGTCAGCATGATGCATCGTTGCATTTTTCTCGTTGTTGTTGTTATCGTTGTCTTCCTGGACTATTTGAAAGTGCTCTTCTTGGTCATTTGTTGTCATGGCCAATAAAGCTTGAAAGTGCTCTTCCAAGTCTCCACTCTCCCGAAATCCCTAAAACATTAAAAATCAACAGATTTACACAACGAATATAGAAATGCACAAATCAATCTCCTCCTCAAGATCAGTGATGAAGGATGCAATAAATATCATGGACCAAATGCCAAAGCATATTATAAATGAGATACATGCTTCTCAAGCCTTAATGAAGGCAAAAAAATTGATACATGTTGTTTTTTCGTCAGAAAAAACAGAGTACTCGTACTGATATATTTATGTGTTTGTACTGAGGTATTTTTCACAGTAGTTTTGAATGGTTCCAAAAAGGAGTACTAGAACGGATGTCTATATGATTTTGTACTGAGCGTGTTTCCACATACTAGACTTTACTCTGTATTTTTTTAAAAGGTTTTCAATACGGAAGACAGATCATGTTGTTTTCCCGTCTGAAAAACAAAGTACTCGTCCTGATATATGTGTGTGTTTGTACTGATCTATTTTTCAGAGAGTAATTTTGAATGGTTCCGAAAAATGAGTACTTGAACTGATGTTCGTATTAATTTTAAATGGTTCCGAAAAAAGAGTACTTGAACTGATGTCCGTATGCGCTTGTACCGAGCGTGTTTTTCATAAAATCAACCTACTCTGTTTTGTCAGTATGATTTTCCTCACAAATTTCCAAGGCTTTACGGTATCATCATCCTTGAACTGGCATGGTTTATAACGTTGAGCTGATTGATATTTTTTCAAAAAGAAAATGTTTTGTGTTTTTTTAACTCAATATTTTTTTGCAATGATGTTCTGGACTTCTCTCATTGTACGACTTGAACTTTTTACCATTTGAATTTTCATGAGGTTTCTTTTTGTTTGAGCTTTTTTACCAAACTTATATACGCCATGTTGAACTTACAACCTTTTAAATTGTGAACTTGTTGTGTTTTCACAATGCCAAAGCTAGCAAATAGTACGAGATTCACCCAACAAAGGGGCTAATTACATAGAGCGGCTGCAGTAATACAACGGTAAGTGGTTACCAACACACATACACATGAACTGATAACAAGGTAATGGACATATAGTAACACTACAAGTTCACAAAGAAACCTGAAATATCCTCAGATATTAGTTTTCCTGTAAACAAAATAAACCATTAGACATATGGTCAACTAGTAAATTTAAATTGTGCTGAAGGCACACAATAAAGAATAGTCATCCTGTACATCTTGGCGTAATCAAATATAATGCAGAGTTTCCGAAACGAACTTCCACATGTTTTTGTGAATTGAACCTTATTCATTTTTTACATAGAGTAAACTGCAGTAGCATTTTTTGTGCGGATGCAATCTGCTATAGAGAGAAATGGCAACCAAAATTACTGTCACTGCAATCTTCTTTTTATCCACACATTTTTTCCTAGCAAAACTTTTATGGTGATGTTAGGAGAAGCAGCAAGGAACAAGAGAACTGATGGGCGACCAGGAGGAGGCGTGCTCGGAGCGTAGGGTGTTACTGATACACTCGGCATGAGGGAATTTTCCACTTGCGCAAGATCAAACTTTAGCAGTTCATGATGCAAAGGCCGACTGCCTGGCTTGTCGGCGTGGTACTGACCCTAAATTTAGGGCTCCTAGAAGCAGCAACACATGCATAGTGGGTAAACAGAACATGCAAAATAGCAAGCAATCAGGCAAGCTCCGCACCTTCCCCGATCTGGAAAATCCTGAAAATAACCAAAATGGCCAAAGCTCAGAAGCATTTTACTTCACTGAAATCTTAACACTTGATGAGCTAAAGATAAAAAAACTACCGATTATTACAATATCGGCGGAAGTTCTCTGTTAGAGACTAAAAGAGATAGACCAAAAGAAATTTAGATCATAATAGAGATGCATTTACTGGTTTTTTTTTGTAGGGTGGACTTATGTTCCTTTCTACGTAGTACTAAACTATTTAAAAGTTTGAAATCTAAACTTCTGTTCTTAAGTACCAATACTACATAACACATAAATCCAAGTTTCTGCACTTTTTTTGCTATAATGACTATAATCATTTATGTACCCCTGCCAATGATATTTTTGAACTTCAATTATAAAGAAAGAACACATACTATAATTTAGATTGTCAGTCCACATAGGGGTCTTCTTCGGGGGTGAGCCTGGTTGCCGAAACAGCAGCAGCAACCATGGAGGGCTTAGACTGGACTAGGCCGTACTGCAGCAGCGCCAGCTCCACGAAAAAAAGACCGAGCTCTCCATCTAGACAAATACATCCAAGAGAAGACGAGAGAAACATCAGCACATAGACTCACTGCTTTGGCAAAATGGAAAATACGTACTACATCTGCAGAATTTGTAAAAATCTGGTGTTCCTTTTACCTCCTTGTCGCTCTTCTTATCTCAGGAGGACACGGCCTTGGTGAATCCAATGATGTGTTATAAACTCTGAATCTGTATAGAGGACAGGATGGGTCTCATGCTACTTAGAAAATCTATGAAAAACTGGCAACAGGACCAGCCTCAACATTTTCCACTTGTAAGATAAACATAAAATAGAAGTACTAGCACTGAACTAGCAGGATTACCTAAAACATAGTATTTCCAGTCTGAGCAGAAGCATCTATGAAACCAGATTGCCTGTCTAACCACAAACCAAGACTAACATGTACTATTTGCTTAGTCTGGGATGGACTGTCAGAATTTACAAAGCCACTTAATTACCTTGAGTGCACACATGATTTTTGGGGATTTCCTCAAGATTATGCACAATAAAGCATACAGACTGAAAAGAAGATACAAGATGAACTGTAAACCAAAATAAATGGCCTCCGGGTTCCCCACATAACAACTAAAACTTCAGTACAACTACACATTTTATTGCTGCACTACTACTTAAACAAGGTAAATCAATAAAAAACTGAACTGACAAACTTCTACTTAATATCATTTGTGCATGTTCATGGCGGCAGTGTGCAACTGTCAAGCATGTAGCTCGTGTGCGGGATGCAAATGCCCTTAGTGGTGGATGCAAATGCTCGTGTGTTGGACGCAAGTTCCCCATATATATGTCCCTGTATGAACTTACAGATTTCCATTTCTTTCTTTACATATAAAAAACTCAGTGATTTTTTGTAGAATGAACACCTACTATTTTTACCAATTGAATTATTAAAGCATTGAAAAGTGAACTTTTATTGAGTTGTTTTACATAGCTAACAGTGGACAAAGATAAAAATTATGAGTTCCCTTAAACATAACCAAAACAAGCATTTGAATTGGTTATGTACCTCCACTCAAAGAGATCTTGGACTTGCTACTATTCTTTCTCTTACTATGGATGTGTGAACCTTCCAAAATTAAATCCAAAAATGTTGTGTACACACACTGTTTCCTGTGTACCGAACAACCATATAAAATATAAACCAGTATGTTTATCAGTGCATTTGTATCACAAAGAAATCGAAGCAGCAGTAAACATGAGCAACAGACAGTGAGAGAGAACTCGTGTGGGAGAAGAGTGCATGCCTTGCATCACCGAGCAAAAGGACCTTTGCGAAGGAGAGTTGAAGCCGACATCCATGGACTGTTGCTCGCGACAAACTCGGCCATCCTGCCATGGGGTTGGACTGAGGACGGCACACATACAATCTTGACGATGGAGGAGACCGTGGGGTGACGGCCCATGTCGTGCCACCATTTCTTGATCGGCGGTGATGGTGCACTGGAAGGACGCGGCGGCCGCACGCTGGACGGTTGTAGTGGCGAGAGTGTGCTGGATGGTTGAGGCGGAGGCCTGGCTGGATGGAGGTGGCAGTGGCAGCACGCTAGGTAAGGGGATCCATGACCTCGACGTTGCGGTG
This sequence comes from Aegilops speltoides, assembly GCA_021437245.1. NCBI lineage: Eukaryota > Viridiplantae > Streptophyta > Magnoliopsida > Poales > Poaceae > Aegilops > Aegilops speltoides. The sequence continues at coordinate 112,845,810 of CM038144.1, read as the reverse complement.
TAGGGATCCATGGACAGAGCGGCGGTGGGGCTGCGACGGCAGGCCCACGGCCGCGCATGAGGTAAGGGGCACCAGCGGCGATGGCGTAGCCGGATTTGGATTTGGTTTACTTTTTTTTTTTTTTTGCCACTCACCTCGCTGCTCCCTCCCCTACCTAAACAGAAACAGAATGAGTCTGAACTTTCAACTTCTCTAGAACAAAAACCAAAGGAGTCTCGACTGAAGTATTAAACCAAAGAGCAAAACCATAAGTGTGAACTAGTCTGGAGTTTGAACTTATCTTGAGCCTTTTGCTGAACGAACGAGATGAGATGATCCAGCAGCAAAACTAGACTCTCCCTGGCTTAATGGAGTGTGAACTTCGAAATTCTCTGCAACCAAAGTTGAAGAAGTCTTAACTGACCAAATAAAGCAAAGGAGCAAAACTCCTATATTACAGACTGGATACTAGTGTAGATAAATGGTTAAAATAAACAAGTGTGGGGTTTCTTTTCCTAAACATATCAACATTTTTTTTGACAACCAAGATGTGGCCCAAGAATTGTGCACCTTCAGTCTCATTCAGAGTCACTGCCACAATTAGTCTACATCTCTTCACCATGGGCACGTGCAAGGAAGCACTCAGCAATTTGTAGCAAGCTTTTTACTACCACACAAACAAAAACTCCTAGCTCGCTAAGACGCACTGTGCAGAACGGAGGGATTCTCCATTTTCTCACTTGTCTGGATAATTAAGGAACATTAGATTTGTATGACTGTGTGCAGCAAGTTAAACTCCATTACCTAGCGCAATACTTTGTGTGACGTAGGGTTGTACGGACACACTCAGCATCAGGGAATTTCCAACTTGTGCAAGATCAAACTGCATCCGTTCTCAGCAGTAAGTTTTGAAAATTTCCCAAAACAAAAATGACAATGAACGGACACCAGTAGCAACCTCTACTAGACAAGATGAACTTTGCTTTTTTCATCCAATGAACTGAAAGGCACTACAATTTTTCTAAACTTCCTTGATATGAACTCAAACAGAAACAATTCAGTAGTAACATTCCTGATATGAATCAAAATGAACTCAAACAGAAACAATTCAGTAGTAACATTCCTGGAGACATTGCAAGTTCTGAACTGAACCTCCGGGTGTTCAAAGTTTTGAATTGAACCTCTTTTCGAAGCTGAGAGAAAAAAAATTCCACGGGGTTGACAGGGGTGTTATCGCACGGGGTCGTTGGGCGGCCTTGGACGGGGACTGGTGGTGGTGAACGGCCTCAGGTGGCGGAGTTGAACGGCCTACGTGCTGAGGCCGCGGAGGGCGATGCCGGAACATGGGCCACACATGGCGCATTGCCGCAAGAAGTGGTCACATCGCCGGCAGGAGGCGCGGGTAGGCGAGCACATCCTTGGGAGGAGGCGCATCACGCCTGGCGACTGTCGAGGTGTCGGGGGTGAATTAGAGTAGCAACACTTATGTTTTTGATTGCCTTGGCACAACAAGATAGTACATCTAGCAATCTAGGCCAAATAAAATCCATAGATTACAGATTGACCAAACCAAAAATCTATGTACTGAACTTATGTATCTATACACTGTCACTCCCTTATGTTTTATCTTATAGAGAAATACTGAAGCAAAATCTGAACATGATCACATTACCACAAGGAGGTAAAAGACACACTCAAATTTCAGGATTTTTCTATAACATTCTGCATGCTATATTTTAACAAAACAAGAACACCAAAGCCTCTTTCTTACGATGCTTGTGGTCGCCGTGAGCACGCAGCAAGTAGGATCAGGCTCTCGGTGGCGCAGGCAAAGGATGCCCGTTAGAGAAAGATTACTTGCTGAAGGCCACCATATTTTCCTACTGTAGGACATAGGAAAGATAATATATAAAGCCCATTACAAAAAGAATCGGCAGTCCAGTTTTAAACAAAAACATTTTACTAGAACTGAAAGCAATGATTTTTTTCAAACTTCTGGTTGAGGGCATGGTGCTCCAATCCATTTTGTCATATCTAAACATCCATTTTTTTGGTGACCAAAACTGATGCATAACAGCACAAGTGCAGAATTGTTCGTAGGCACAAGAACAAATACGTAGAGTGCACATATGATATTTCAGGATTTCATCAATACATTAAAGTTTATGAACTGAAAAGAACGCAAAAGGTGAACTGAAAATCAAATAAAAGATGTATCCTATATAGTTCAAGGTCAAAAGAACAACACAGGGGGAATGGTGCGCAGGGACGTGTGCAACTGCTGGGGTAGGGGACGCATACGGGAGCCCAAGGTGCGGGCGGAAGGTGGCTTGACACAGTCGGCCTGGGAGCTGTGACGGTGAACGGCCTGGGGCGGCCGGGTTGGACTGCTGATCGCAGCAATGGCGAACCCAACGGCCTGGCCACACCGGGATGAGTGGCAACCAGGAGGTGGAGGGGCGTGTCCACGACGGTGAGATTGAACGGCCAGTGGTTGCAGCGTTGAACTGCATGTACACGGCGGTTGAGCGATAGCAGCTCATGAATCTGGTGCGGGGCGACAGCCACGGTGCTGGTTGTGTTGCGGGCGGCAGCGGGATCTGGGAAGGAGGCAGCGTCCGGCGGGGCAGGGAAAGGAGACGGCGACCGGCGATGTCGGGAAGGGAGGCGTCGTACAGCGGCGCCGGGGAGGAAGGCGGCGTCCGGCGGCGCGGGGGAGAGAGTGTTGGAAATATGCCCTAGAGGCAATAATAAATTAGTTATTATTATATTTCCTTGTTCATGATAATTGTTTATTATCCATGCTATAATTGTATTGACAGGAAACTCAGATACATGTGTGGGTACATAGACAACACCATGTCCCTAGTAAGCCTCTAGTTGACTAGCTCGTTGATCAATAGATGGTTACAGTTTCCTGACCATGGACATTGGATGTCGTTGATAACGGGATCACATCATTAGGAGAATGATGTGATGGACAAGACCCAATCCTAAGCCTAGCACAGAGATCGTGTAGTTCGTATGCTAAAGCTTTTCTAATGTCAAGTATCTTTTCCTTAGACCATGAGATTGTGCAACTCCCGGATACCGTAGGAATGCTTTGGGTGTACCAAACGTCCTGGCGTGAATGGCGGGTGGCTATAAAGGTGCACTACTGGTATCTCCGAAAGTGTCTGTTGGGTTGGTACGAATCGAGATCGGATTTGTCACTCCGTGTAAGCGGAGAGATATCTCTGGGCCCACTCGGTAGGACATCATCATAATGTGCACAATGCGACCAAGGGGTTGATCACGGGATGATGTGTTACGGAACGAGTAAAGAGACTTGCCGGTAACGCGATTGAACAAGGTATCGGTATACCGACGATCGAATCTCGGGCAAGTACAATACCGTTAGACAAAGGGAATTGTATACAGGATCGATTGAGTCCTTGACATCGTGGTTCATCCGATGAGATCATCGTGGAACATGTGGGAGCCAACATGGGTATCCAGATCCCGCTGTTGGTTATTGATCGGAGAACGTCTCGGTCATGTCTACATGTCTCCGAACCCGTAGGGTCTACACTTAAGGTTCGATGGCGCTAGGGTTATAAAGGAAGTTTGTATGTGGTTACCGAATGTTGTTGAGTCCGGATGAGATCCCGGACGTCACGGGAGTTCGGAATGGTTCGGAGGTAAATATTTATATATGGGAAGTCCTATTTTGGCCACCGGAAAATGTTCAGGATTTTTCGGTATTGTACCGGGAAGGTTCTAGAAGGTTCCGGAGTGGGGCCCACCTGCATGGGGGACCCACATGAATGTGGGTAGTGGGTTCAAGGCCCCACACCCTGGTCAAGGCGCACCAAGATCCCCCCTTAGAAGGAATTAGATCATATCCCGAAGGGATAAGATCGAGATCCCTAAAAAAGGGGATAACAATCGGTGGGGAAGGAAATGATGGGATTTCTTTCCTCCCACCTTTGCCAATGCCCCAATGAACTTGGAGGGCAAGAAACCAGCGCCCTCCACCCCTATATATAGTGGGGAGGCGCATGGGAGCTACACGCTTCCCCTGGTGCAGCCCTCCCCCTCTCCCAAGTACTCCTCCTCTCCCGCGGTGCTTGGCGAAGCCCTGCAGGATTGCCACGCTCCTCCATCACCACCACGCCGTCGTCTTGCTCTTCGGGCGGAGTCTTCCCCAACCTCTCCTCTCACCTTGCTGGATCAAGGCATGGGAGGCGTCACCGGCTGTCACGTGTGTTGAACGCGGAGGTGCCGTCCGTTCGGCACTAGGATCTCCGATGATTTGGATCACGGCAGTACGACTCCTTCAACCCCGTTCTCTTGAACGCTTCCGCTTAGCGATCTACAAGGGTATGTAGATGCACTCTCCTTCCCCTCGTTGTTGGTTTCTCCATAGATAGATCTTGGTGACACGTAGGAAAATTTTGAATTTCTGCTACGTTCCCCAACAGTGGCATCATGAGCTAGGTCTATTGCGTAGATTCTTTGCACGAGTAGAACACAAAGTAGTTGTGGGCGTTGATGTGGTTCAATATGCTTACCGTTACTAGTCCAATCTTGATTCGGCGGCATCGTGGGATGAAGCGGCCCGGACCGACCTTACACGTACTCTTACGTGAGACAGGTTCCACCGATTGACATGCACTTGTTGCATAAGGTGGCTAGCGGGTGCCAGTCTCTCCCACTTTAGTCGGATCGGATTCGATGAAAAGGGTCCTTATGAAGGGTAAATAGCAATTGACATATCACGTTGTGGTTTTTGCGTAGGTAAGAAATGTTGTTGCTAGAAACCCATAGCAGCCACGTAAAACATGCAAACAACAATTAGAGGACGTCTAACTTGTTTTTGCAGGGTATGCTATGTGATGTGATATGGCCAAGAAGAATGTGATGAATGATATGTGATGTATGAGATTGATCATGTTCTTGTAATAGGATTCACGACTTGCATGTCGATGAGTATGACAACCGGCAGGAGCCATAGGAGTTGTCTTTATTTATTGTATGACCTGCGTGTCATTGAACAACGCCATGTAATTACTTTACTTTATTGCTAACCGGTAGCCATAGTAGTAGAAGTAATAGTTGGCGAGACAACTTCATGAAGACACGATGATGGAGATCATGATGATGGAGATCATGGTGTCATGCCGGTGACGATGATGATCATGGAGCCCCGAAGATGGAGATCAAAAGGAGCAAAATGATATTGGCCATATCATGTCACTTTTTTGATTGCATGTGATGTTTATCATGTTTATGCATCTTATTTGCTAAGAACGACGGTAGTAAATAAGATGATCCCTTACAACAATTTCAAGAAGTGTTCTCCCCTAACTGTGCACCTTAGCTAAAGTTCGTCGTTTCGAAGCACCACGTGATGATCGGGTGTGATAGATCCTTACATTCACATACAACGGGTGTAAGACAGTTTTACACATGCAAAACAGTTAGGGTTAACTTGACGAGCCTAGCATGTACAGACATGGCCTCGGAACACAGAGACCGAAAGGTCGAGCATGAGTCGTATAGTAGATACGATCAACATGAAGATGTTCACCGATGATGACTAGTCCGTCTCACGTGATGATCGGACACGGCCTAGTTGACTCGGATCATGTAATCACTTAGATGACTAGAGGGATGTCTATCTGAGTGGGAGTTCATAAGATGAACTTAATTATCTGAACATAGTCAAAAGATCTTTGCAAATTATGTCGTAAGGCTCGCGTTTTAGTTCCTTTGTTTAGATATGTTCCTAGAGAAAATATAGTTGAAAGTTGACAGTAGCGATTATGCGGATAGTAGAAAGCTTATGTCCTTAATGCACCGCTCAGTGTGCTGGACCCCAAACGTCGTTTGTGGATGTTGCGAACATCAGACATACACGTTTTGATAACTACGTGATAGTTCTGTTAAACGGCTTAGAGTTGAGGCACCAAAGACGTTTTTCGAAACATCGTGGAACATATGAGATGTTTTGAGGGCAGAATTGAGATTTCAGGCTCGTGCCACGTCAAGAGGTATGAGACCTCCGACGATTTTTCTTAGCCTGCAAACTAAGGGAGAAAAGCTCAATCGTTGAGCTTGTGCTCAGATTGTCTGAGTGCAACAATCACTTGAATCGAGTGGGAGTTGATCTTCCAGATGAGATAGTGAAGTTTCTCCAAAGTCATTGCCACCAAACTGCTAGAGCTTCGTGATGAGCTATAACATATCAGGGATAGATATGATGATCCTTGAGGTATTCGCAATATTTCACCGCGAAAGTAGAAATCAAGAAGGAGCATCAATCATTGATGGTTGGTGAAACCACCAGTTTCAAGAAGGGCAAGGGCAAGAAGGGATACTTCATGAAACGGCAAATCAGCTGCTGCTCTAGTGAAGAAACCCAATGTTGAACCCAAACCCGAGACTAAGTGCTTCTGTAATAAGGGGAACAACCACTGGAGCAGAATTACCCTAGATACTTGGTAGATGAGAAGGCTGGCAAGGTCGATAGAAGTATATTGGATATACATTATGTTAATGTGTACTTTACTAGTACTCCTAGCACCAGGGTATTAAGATACCGGTTCGGTTGCTAAGTGTTAGTAACTCGACATAAAAGAGCTACGGAATAAACGGAGACTAGCTAAAGGTGAGCTGACGATATGTGTTGGAAGTGTTTCCAAGTTTGATGTGATCAAACATCGCACGCTCCCTCTACGATCAAGATTGGTATTAAACCTGAATAATTGTCATTTAGTGTTTGCGTTGAGCATAGACATGATTGGATTAAGTCTATTGCAATACGGTTATTCATTTAAGGAGAATAATGGTTACTCTATTTATTTGAATGATACCTTCAATGGTCTTGCACCTAAAGGAATGGTTTATTGAATCTCGATCGTAGTGATACACATTTTCATGCCAAAAGATATAAGATAGTAATGATAGTACCAATCACTTGTGGCACTGCCATGTAAGTCATATTGGTATAAAACGCATGAAGAAGCTCCATGTTGATGGATCTTTGGACTCACTCGTTTTTGAAAGGATTGAGACATGTGAACCATGTCTATTGGTATATACGCATAAAGAAACTCCATGCAGATGGATCGTTTGGACTCACTTGATTTTGAATCACTTGAGATATGCAAATCGTACCACATGGGCAAGATGACGAAAAAGCCTCGTTTTTCAGTAAAATGGAACAAGATAGCAACTTGTTGGAACTAAACACATTTTGATGTGTGCAGTCCAATGAGTGTTGAGGCATGCAGTGAATATCGTTATGTTCTTACTTCACAGATGATTCGAGTAGATGTTGAGTATATTTACTTGATGAAACACAAGTCTGAATTATTGAATGGTTCAAATAATTTCAGAGTGAAGTTGAAGATCATCGTGACAAGAGGATAAAATGTCTATGATATGATCATAGAGATGAGTATCTGAGTTCTGAGCTTTGTACGCAATTAAGACATTGTGGAAATTGTTTCACAATTAATACCGCCTGGAACACCATAGTTTGATGGTGTGTCCGAACATCATAGTTGCACCCTATTGGATATGGTGCGTACCATGGTGTCTCTTATCAAATGACCACTATCGTTTATGGGTTAGGCATTAGAGACAACCACACTCACTTTAATAGGGCACCACGTAATTCCGTTGAGACGACACCGTTTGAACTATGGTTTGGAGAAACCTAAGTTGTCTTTCTTAAAAGTTTGGGGCTGCGACACTTATGTGAAAAAGTTTCAGGTTGATAAGCTCGAACCCAAAGCGGATAAAATGCATCTTCAAAGGACACCCGAAACAGTTGGGTATACCTCCTAATTCAGATTCGAAAGCAATAGGGATTGTTTCTTGAATCGGGTCCTTTCTCAAGGAAAGGTTTGTCTCGAAAATTGAGTGGGAGGATGGTGGAGACTTGATGAGGTTATTGAACCGTCACTTCAACAAGTATGTAGCAGGGCACAGGAAGTTGTTCCTGTGGCTCCTACACCAATTGAAGTGGAAGCTTATGATAGTGATCATGAAGTTTTTGGATCAAGTCACTACCGTACCTCGTAGGTCGACAAGGACGCGTACTACTTCAGAGTGGTACGCGCTCCTGTCTTAGAGGTCATGTTGCTAGACAACAATGAACCTACGAGCTATGGAGAAGCGATGGTGGGCCCAAATTCCGACAAATGGTTAGAAGCCATGAAATCCGAGATAGGATCCATGTATCAGAACAAAGCATGGACTTTGGTGGACTTGCCCGATGATCGGCAAGCCATTGAGATAAATGGATCTTTAAGAAGAAGACGGACGTGGACGGTAATGTCACCATCCATGAAGCTCGACTTGTGGCGAAGAGTTCTTCACAAGTTCAAGGAGTTGACTACGATGAGATTTTCTCATCCGTAGCGATGCTTATGTCTGTCGGAATCATGTTAGCATTAGCTGCATTTATGAAATTAAGCAGATGGATGTCAAAACGAGTTTCCTTACCAGTTTTCGTAAAGGAAAGATTGTATGTGATACAATCAGAAAGGTTTTGTCGATCCTAAGGATGCTAAAAGGTATGCTAGCTCTAGCGATCCTTCTAAGGACTGGAGTAAGCATCTCGGAGTTGGAATATGTACTTTGATAAGATGATCAAAGATTTTGGGTTTATACAAATTTATGAGAAACTTGTATTTCCAAAGAAGTGAGTGGGAGCACTATAGAATTTCTGATAAGTATATGTTGTAAACATATTGTTGATCAGAAATGATGTAGAATTTCTAGAAAGCATATAGGGTTATTTGAAAAGTGTTTTTCAAGTGAAAACCTGGTTTAAGCTACTTGAACATTGAGCATCAAGATCTATGAGGATAGATCAAAACCGCTTAATGGTACTTTCAGATGAGCATATACCTTGACATGATCTTGAAGGTGTTCAAGATGGATCACCAAAGAAGGAGTTCTTGCACGAGATGTAAGGTATGAAGTCAAGACTTAAAGCTCGACCATGGCAGAAAAGAGAGAAAGGACGAAGGTCGTCCCCTATGTTTCAGACGTAGGCTCTATAGTATGTTATGCTGTGTACCGCACCGGAAGTGTGCCTTGCCATGAGTCAGTCAAGGGTACAAGAATGATCCAGGAATGGATCATTGGACAGCGGTCAAAATTGTCCTTGGAGTAAATAAGGACATGTTTCTCAATTATGGAGGTCATAAAGAGTTCGGCGTAAAGGGTTACGTCGATGAAAGATTTAACACCTATCTGAATGACTCTGAGTAGCAAACCGGATACGTATAGTGGAGCAACCATTTGGAATAGCTCCAAATGGAGCGTGGAAGCAGCATTTACAATATGACCTAGAGATTTGCGAAGTACATACGGATCTGAATGTTGCAGACCCGTTGACTAAAACCTCTCTCACAAGCAAAACATGATCAAACCCCAGAACTCATTGAGTCTTAATCACATGATGATGTGAACTAGTTTAATAACACTAGTAAACTCTTTGGATGTTGGTCACATGGCGATGTGACCTGTGAGTGTTAATCACATGGCGATGTGAACTAGATTATTGACTCTAGTGCAAGTGGGAGACTGTTGGAAATATGCCCTAGAGGCAATAATAAATTAGTTATTATTATATTTCCTTGTTCATGATAATCGTTTATTATCCATGCTATAATTGTATTGACAGGAAACTCAGATACATGTGTGGGTACATAGACAACACCATGTCCCTAGTAAGCCTCTAGTTGACTAGCTCGTTGATCAATAGATGGTTGCGGTTTCCTGACCATGGACATTGGATGTCGTTGATAACGGGATCACATCATTAGGAGAATGATGTGATGGACAAGACCCAATCCTAAGCCTAGCACAGAGATCGTGTAGTTCGTATGCTAAAGCTTTTCTAATGTCAAGTATCTTTTCCTTAGACCATGAGATTGTGCAACTCCCGGATACCATAGGAATGGTTTGGGTGTACCAAACGTCACAACGTAACTGGGTGGCTATAAAGGTGCACTACAGGTATCTCCGAAAGTGTCTGTTGGGTTGGCACGAATCGAGACTGGGATTTGTCACTCCGTGTAAACGGAGAGGTATCTCTGGGCCCACTCGGTAGGACATCATCATAATGTGCACAATGCGACCAAGGGGTTGATCACGGGATGATGTGTTACGGAACGAGTAAAGAGACTTGCCGGTAACAAGATTGAACAAGGTATCGGTATACCGACAATCGAATCTCGGGCAAGTATAATACCGTTAGACAAAGGGAATTGTATACGGGATCGATTGAGTCCTTGACATCGTGGTTCATCCGATGAGATCATCGTGGAACATGTGGGAGCCAACATGGGTATCCAGATCCCGCTGTTGGTTATTGATCGGAGAACGTCTCGGTCATGTCTACATGTCTCCCGAACCCGTAGGGTCTACACACTTAAGGTTCAATGACGCTAGGGTTATAAAGGAAGTTTGTATGTGTTACCGAATGTTGTTCGGAGTCCCGGATGAGATCCCGGACGTCACGAGGAGTTCCGGAATGGTCCGGAGGTAAAGATTTATATATGGGAAGTCCTATTTTGGCCACCAGAAAATGTTCGGCATTTTTCGGTATTGTCTGGGAAGGTTCTAGAAGGTTCGGAGTGGGGCCCACTGCATGAGGGACCCACATGAATGTGGGTAGTGGGGTCAAGGCCCCACACCTGGTCAAGCGCACCAAGATCCCCCTTAGAAGGAATAAGATCATATCCCGAAGGGATAAGATCGAGATCCCTAAAAAAGGGGGATAACAATCGGTGGGGAAGGAAATGATGGGATTTCTTTCCTCCCACCTATGCCAACGCCCCAATGGACTTGGAGGGCAAGAAACCAGCCCCCTCCACCCCTATATATAGTGGGGAGGCGCGTGGGAGCTACACGCTTCCCCTGGTGCAGCCCTCCCCCTCTCCCAAGTACTCCTCCTCTCCCGCGGTGCTTGGCGAAGCCCTGCAGGATTGCCACGCTCCTCCATCACCACCACGCCGTCGTGCTGCTGCTGAACGGAGTCTTCCCCAACCTCTCCCTCTCACCTTGCTGGATCAAGGCATGGGAGACGTCACCGGGCTGTACGTGTGTTGAACGCGGAGGTGCCTCCGTTCGGCACTAGGATCTCAAGTGATTTGGATCACGACGAGTACGACTCCTTCAACCTCGTTCTCTTGTATGCTTCCGCTTAGCGATCTACAAGGGTATGTAGATGCACTCTCCTTCCCCTCGTTGCTGGTTTCTCCATAGATAGATCTTGGTGACACGTAGGAAAATTTTGAATTTCTGCTACGTTCCCCAACAGAGAGGCGGTGTCCGGTGGCGAGGGGGAGCGAGCCGGCGTCAGGCGGCGCGGGGGAGCGAGGCGGTGTCTGTGGCACGGGGAGGAGGCGGCGTCCGGCGTGCAGCAGGGAGCGAGGCGTGTCCGTCCGGCAACCTGAGCAGGGAGGTGGCGGCGGCGCCATGTGGGAGAAGTCGGCGGTCAGGTCAGAGGGTGGAGGTGGTGGGTGCTCGGGACGGAGACAGGTTGTGGGGGTTGACCAGATGCAAGAGGGTCCGGTGGGATCGCCTCTATATAGGCGCCAGGTAATAGAATAATATTTTGTTACAGAAGCAGAATAGTCCAGCCCTATATATATATATATATATATATATATATATATATATATATATATATATATATATATATATATATATATATATATATATATATATATATATATATATATATATATACTAAAACATGCCGTGCGTTGCAACGGAGACAAAAAGTTACACGACAGCCAAATAAGTATGACTCAATACCCCAAATTATGGCGTCCTCTATTTTCACACGGTGGCTCACCATGTTTCCACTTATCTTTCTTTCCACCCTCGTTGATGATGTACGCAATGTCCATGTGATCGCAATGCATTCGACGTGGTAAATCCCAAGGCAATGATCTTGCCAACGCATGGCACACTTGTCATTGTGCAGCGCAAGAGAATGTTTAAAACTTTAAAACAAATTTCATGGACCACAAACTACTCCTAGCGCCTAGACATAAAAAGACTTTCCAAAACTACCCAAATCCTAGACATGAAAGACTTTTGAATCGATTTAACTTTTTCTAATCGACAAACATTTGTTTTAAAATTTGGGGCATTTTTAAATGCATGAACATTTGTTTTGCTCGATTTAACATTTTTGAAATGCATGAATAGTTTTGAATTCATGAACATTTGTTTTGTTCGAGATTTAACATTTTTGAAACGCATGCATAGTTTTTGAATTCATGAACAGTTTTTGAGTTAGCAAACCTTTTTTGTATCAATGAACTTTTTTTATAATTGGGGAACAAATTTTGAAAAATTGTGATTTTTTTATAATTTGCGAACAGTTTTGTAAATCACCAAAAGAATTAAAACTGCAGAAAATTTATGATTTCTCGCACATTTTTTGAATTCATAAACATTCTATGATTTCTCGAATATTTTTTTCTCAAAACTTGCAACTTTTGTAATTTGAAAATCTCGAATTAATTTAAAGAAGGAAAAACAAAAACAGAAATGAGAAAAGAAAAGAAAAGAAAAATAGGGGCGTCACACCCGAAAATAGGATGACCTGGGAATCGAACCCGGGTCTACGCAGTGAAGTAGATATGCTTCAACCACTGAGCTGCTGTAGGTTCTGTGACATATGTGGGGTATTAGTTTTATAAAAGACTGTGCGCGACGATGAGTTTGAAAAAAAACGAATCGTTTTCTTGACTTATGAGTGGCATAGCGGGTAATTTATAGCAACTTTAAGGGTTTTTTTACGGACGACCAGAAACCTTATTTGCTTTATTATTAGGTATATATATATATATATATATATATATATACCGTATTACAAACAACAAATAATCCCGTTCTAAGTCAAATTAACCTCTCTAGTTGTCAGACAAAGTAGTGATGGACCAAGCGGGCCCACAGATGGAAAGCATCGATATTGCTGATAACCGCTTAAGTGGGTGCGAGAGGACAACCACCATCACTTTGCATGTGGGCCAAACATATGTTGAATACCCAAAATGCACAACTTTGATGTGGCACATGCCTCGAAAACCGTAAAGTCGCTGCATAGAGCGAGGTTCCCTAAGCGTACTACATATGATGGTCCCCTTCCCCCTCTTCGACGCATACTATATGCTACTATATGCTCCGACCATACGATGGCCTTGCGGGCCCACAGATGGAAGCATCACACATGAGTGTCCTAGGATAACCACCGCATGCATGCATGTGGCCCAAATAGGTGTTGTGTGATGTTTGAATAGACAATTTGACAACTTTGATGTGGCACATGCCTTGGAAACCAAAAAGTCCCGACACTGAGTGAGGTGTTCACGGACGCGTACGTATAGTATATATGCTAGTCCCCTCCCACCTCTTCGACGCGTACTATATATATACTCCCACCATAACACAAACAAAAAGGATTCTAGCTTGCTGGACAAATTAACCTCTCTATCGGCTGTTGGTCAAAGTGATGGATGACGACCTCGCGGGCCCATAGAAAGTGTCATGCACGAGCGAGTTTCGTGTAGGACAACCATCGACTGCATGTGGCCAAAACATGTATGTATGAAAGGGTTGTGTATTGTTTTAAATAATGAATTCACGAGTCTAATGTGGCACCTGCCTCACAAAATGGCCAACCCACATGGTGGCTCACGACTCATAGTGTACTGCCAGCCACCCCCACCCCAAGACGCGCGCGCGTGCACACACACACACACACACACACACACACACACACACACACACACACACCGCGCATCCACTGCAACTACGATGCATGTTAAATTATCATGCGGTGAACATATGTTACCAAAGGAGGAACATTAAGACGTTTTAGTACATTGATTGATTTTCTTGGGGTATAATGTGCAAAAATCAAATTTGAGCTACATGCACACATGACAGTGCACCTAAATGGATTGGAAAAACACATGTGTCTCACTGGGTGCATATGTTTACTCATCCCCATGCAAGAAATTTCAAACATTGAGAATCTTGATTTTTAAAATCTAGTATATCCAAAACTTATTTGAAATTCATGAAACTTATCATGTTATCATATGGACGCCAATTTATAGTGGCATTGTACATTTTTTTGTCAAATTTGAGACAAGTCTTGATGTAATCTTTATCTTCTTACAAACGGCATATTATTAATAATTGGGAACCAATATCGCAAACAGATTATCTATTCGCACCGTTTGCGTTAGACCAACAATGGATACCTGCCATGCTTTGGTTCACGACTCATAGTGTACTGCGAGCCACCCCCACCCCCAGACGCGCGCGCGCACACACACACACACACACCGCGCATCCACCGCAACTACGATGCATGTTAAATTATCATGCGGTGAACATATGTTACCAAAGGAGGAACATTAAGACGTTTTAGTACATTGATTGATTTCCTAGGGGAATAATGTGCAAAAATCAAATTTGAGCTACATGCACACGTGACAGTGCACCTAAATGGATTGAAAAAACACATGTGTCTCACTGGGTGCATATGTTTACTCATCCCCATGCAAGAAATTTCAAACATTGAGAATCTTGATTTTTAAAATCTAGTATATCCAAAACTTATTTGAAATTCATGAAACTTATCATGTTGTCATATGGACGCCAATACATAGTGGCATTGTACATTTTTTGTCAAATTTGAGACAAGTTTTGATGTAATCTTTATCTTCTTACAAACGGCATATTATTAATAATTGGGAACCAATATCGCAAATAGATTATTTATTCGCACCATTTGCGTTAGACCAACAATGGATACGTGCCATGCTTTGGTTCAGCAATAAAGCGGCAACACTAATCATCAAAATAGAAAAATTATATGTGTGCTGCCATGCGACCCATGTGCCGTGCGAGCAGGCGTGAGTTGACGGGACGCATGCGAGCAGTCCGCCGCGCAGGAAGGCTGGGAGGCATGCGTGCAGGTGTGTGAATTGTCGGGAGGCGTGCTCGCTGCACCGTGTCATTGGGAGGCGTGCGAGTAGCTGTGTGAAATGACGGTAGGCATCCAACGGTTCTGTGCACGGGCTCACCGGGAGGCAAGCCAGTGGTTTGACCGTCGCCCCCCTCTCTCCTACTACTCCAAATTAATGGCGCACCCAAGCGGCACACCCCCCATCCTCGCCACACACACAATCCTCTCTCTCTCTATGCTTGCATCCTCGATGACGCTCACAGTCCTCAAACCCTCAGTGTATGAGGATGCCACTAAAGCGCCCCATCAGAGGGAGTGGCCACGCCGGGGCTGCTGAAGCACTGGAGCACGGCGTGGAGATGGAGACAGAGGTTGTTGTGTCCTCTGGCGAGGCATCGCGGCACCCTGACATCATCGACAGCGTCGTGCTTCCATAGCCCGAGCCGGAGGTCCACACCGACTCCGGTGATGACTCTGACGACGACGGAGAACTAGTTAGTCATCTATACCCATTTATGAGTCAAATACATCCTAGGGTTTCTCTGGTTACTCCTGCGTCCCGCCTCCCCCTTTTTGGAATAGAAATCTTATGGTTATGTTCTTCCAATCCATGAAATCTGAGTAACTTTCGTCAGATCCGTGTAGTGTAGTGAATAGTTGTTTCATCTGTGCAAATGATTTCTGCTAATAATCCGACTAGGATTAGTGTTTTGCTAATAATTCCTAGCCAAGTCTTGACATTTGATTTTGAATGACCTACATATATGTTTGTGCCATTATTTTCTTCAAGATTGGTCTGTACATAGACGATTGTGCTTAAAATCGAACCATAATCTCTGGATATGTCCAGAAATAGTCATAAATTCCTAATACTACTTTACGGCATGTAAACATTGATTTGATGTGAAATTTTGGCAACTGCCAAATGTTTGCTAGAGATTAGTTTGTATTCCAAATTTGACACCACATTTTTTTACTATATTTATAGGTGTTGTCTGACGATGTCGACCGCGAGGATGAAGATGGCCAGAGGGGGTACAAGAGGCAAATCCTCAGGGAGCTTAATGCGAGAATGCATAACGGGCGTATTAGGACCTGGGACGGTGGCTATCGATGCCCATTTTGCAACCAAAAGCTTCATGACGCGTATCAAAGTGTTCTGGCGCATGCAAGAGGACGAGCCGTTGGCTCCTTCAAGTAGAAGTATTCTCGCAGGGTGGCGCACGCCGCGTACCCCGTGTACCTGGAGAAGCTTCAGGATCGTGCCGGCAGATGAGATGAGATGTGGGATCGAACTATGTATGGCTATGTAGCGTCTTAATTATACATGCGCTTGAGTATGCTTAATGACGGTTGAACTATGTACTTATGGTTGAACTATGCTTGTGTACGCTTATTATCTATGTCTGAGTATGTTTAATCTATGTTTACTTATGTCTAAATGTGGGATATGGATGCAATCAGTTCAGTTGATGGAATCTACCTCCGTCCTGGTTTATTGGTCCTCTTTGTAATTTGTGTTAAATTTTGACCAAAGATTTAACTGACAAAATGTTAGTGCAGGTCAGCAAAAATTATATCGTTGGATGTGTATTGGAACGTAATGTTCAATGATATAATTTTTGGTGACATGCATAAACATTTGTTACTTAAATATTTGGTCAAAATTTGGCACAAATTACAAATGGGACCAATAAACCAGGATGGAGGTAGTACGTCAATCACACACGGTTCCTAAAATTGGAACTGTGTGCAATGACTTTCATTTTCCCTGTTACGTCCATCACACACGATTGGAGAAAACCATCGCATATGAAACTCTTTGTGGGAAAGAAAACCCTCACCGCCCAATTCAAAAAAGGAAACTAAACCCTCACCATCCCCATGTCACAAAAAACCCCAGCCCGCCCGCCACCCCCTCCGGTCCCCATTCACACCTACACAAGCTCCTCTGCGTCTATGCATGGCGCTGCCTATCATTGCGGCAACCACTTAGCTCGACGCCTGTCATCGCCACCAGGCTGCCGGCAAACCCCACCGCATTTCGCCACTTCCGCTTGCCTCCGCCTATCGCCATCAACTTTCTCGATGATGCTCGTGGTTGACCCAGGTCCGCCTGGTTGGGGAATCCGCCATATTAAGAGTTTTTTCTCATGGACAACAAGGTAACTAATTTAATGAGATATTACCTCATCTCTTATCCCAGTTTATCAGCCTCCTTTAATCACCCGGTCGAAATCGCCGTGAATTCATTTTTATTCAAGCTGATTTGAAGGTTTTCTTTCATTCATAGAGTGTACAGTGCAAGGACACATCAGGACTTTGCGGCCTCGGCTAGACATCCGTGGAATTCCATCTCACCGTACCAAATGACTTGAGGATGCGTGTGGTATGTTAAATCTCACCCTAAATCGGTTGGCATGGCCTACTTTCCTGAACATATACTAAATATTGCTACATTTGGATGAAAGTTGCCACATGCAGCATATACGTCAAAGGGGATTTTTTTTCCTCTTCTTTCTATATTAGGCAAATTAATGATGTATTGTTCTTTCGATTACTCTCATATTTCCATGACATCATGTTTATCCTATTTGTTTAATTATAGATTTTTGTCCTTTGATTTCAACTGTTGTACAGTTCTTTCAATTTGGGCCCATATTTGCATGTTACCATATTTTCTTTAACAATCCTACCATTTTCTACAGCGCGTCCCTTGCTATGCAACAGAATCTGTAGTACACAATCTTTCCCTTTACATAAATCAGGACTGCGAGGATGTCATACTAAACACAAACCATGGATTTACAATCGTTGCTATGGTAAGACTTGATGAACGTGGTGACTCCTATTTTGGCACTGGCCTTTGGAAAGAAATTTCCAAATTTTATGTACTAAAAGCTGGCACTAAAACTGCACTGCACATAAAAGAACCTAATCATGAGATATATGCTAACTTCCCCGACGATGTCATCCATCCATACTTTGTTCAAAGTAAGTGTTCTTTACAAGTATCTGCATGTTGACTTACCCAACAATATCAAATGAATTATGTAGTATTTAAGCAACCAATTTTTATTCCATTTTCTTACTCTATTCCTACCTACTAACTTCTAGTTACCAATACACTTTTCGATTGCCCTATTTTAACTAAATATTCCCTATACTCCCACTTCTATCAGAAAGCACCGCTGACAAGGAGACTCTAGAGGTGGAGAACGGGGCTACCAACAAGCGGAGGCGGGTCGAGCAAGAACCGCAAGCAACTCCAGTAGGCCTAGACTTCATCAGCAGCCTCCCTGATGATATGTTGATAGTCATCATCTCCCTCCTCCCAATCAAATATAGGGCGCGGACAACCGTCCTTTCCCGGCAGTGGCGCCCCCTATGGAACTCCACCCCTCTCGACCTCATTGATACCCATGAGCTCTACCATGGCTATCGCAAAAGCTTGGATGTGTTCTCCAAGATCCTCGGTAGTCACCCTGGCCCAACTAGAGGCCTTAGCATGGGCAAGTTCCGTTCCAATGGCAAGGACCGAGCCAAGCTTGACGACTGGTTCCGGTCCCTGGCCCTAGATCAGGTCGAGGAGCTCACCATATGCACTCTCTACCAACGTCCGCGCTCTGCCTTGCACCCACGCTGCACGTCGCCAAGTTCAGGAACTGCCATCCCCCCTAATGATGCGCCCGCTCTTATTCTACCACGACTGAAGCACCTCGAGCTCGTCGATGTCGGCCTCCCAAACGGTGACATAGAGCGCCTGCTCCGTGGTTGTACTACACTCAAGTACCTTAGTCTTCAGGCGATCAATTGGTTGAGTAGCTTCCACATCGCCTCCATGACTCTCCGGACTATTTATGTGTGTTGCTGGTGCTGCAAGAAGACATCACAAGATGTGTACCACGGTATGGTCATTGAGGACACACCTTCACTTGAGAGATTACTTGTAGTTGATCAAGAAGGTCCAACAAGAATCAATGTCATTTTTGCGCCGAAATTGTCAGTGGTGGGCTACTCGTCTGACAAATACTCCGAACTTGTTATTGGATCCACACCCATTCAGCTACAACTTTGCCTTCTACCTCTCCTTCTAGAAATTAACATTATTTCTAATTTTGAAGATGTATGTTTGTCTGTCATCCATAAATGATTCCAACAAGCTTGACCCCGAAACTGCGCACAGTGAAGGTCTTGGCACTAGATTCTATCGGCCCCAACCTGGAGCAAGTTGTCAGTTTCCTGAGATGCTTTCCATGCCTGGAGAAGCTATATTGAGGTGATGTTCCTTTCCTATTAAATGTTAACCATAAGGGAGTTCAATTTGTTACACCTTTTTCCAGGTTTACAATGACAATGTACTGCGATTTTTGAAGGATTTTTTGGAGGATTTCAGTACATACATCTTCCCCCCCCCCCGATATTGGTTGCTTGATCCATATGGTTACAAGCCATAAGCATTTCTCCTTTGGATTCATCTATACTAGTTTTCTTAGGGAACTTTTCATCCACTCTAACCTCTCGTGAAGAAGGCTACATTTTTCTAGATTGTAATCAAATGCCCATGTTAATCATGTCGGATCGAAGATGGCATGTTAGTGCATTTTACAAATCCTGCAAACCAAATAGGCTTGTAGTTGTGTTCAAAACTGCATGTAGGCACTAACACGTTTTCTTCTTTTGCAAATAAGAATAGGCCCGCTGGTGGATAATGTGATACAATATAACAATCACATCGAATGCCTAGATCTGCATCTCTCAGAAATTACTTTGAACTCCTACCGAGGGACCTTACCGGAGATTATATTCGCCAGGTTCTTTGTTGTCAGAGCGAGGGTGCTGAAGGTAATGAGATTTGTCCTACATTTATTTCGCAAAAAATGAATGGTTTGTTGATCAGCACCGGTGGCTGTGGCAGAATGGAATAGGCTCCAAAAATGCTGAATTTCATTATGGAACTTTAGATGACAGAGTAATCAAAAGTCATCATGTCAACCCCATGCATGACTTCTTAGTGGCTGACCCCTTTGCCAAAATGATGAGGTTTCGAAACCAGACTTACAAGATGTAATATTAGTTTGAACCTCTCTTATATCCATGTTCAGCGGATCAGCGTGAGCATTTGCAGCTAATGAGCTAAATTTCATTTCTAATATAAGTTTGAACCTTGTAATCTTCAAATTTGAGCCAGATAACTCTGGAATTTGAACCTTGTAATATTTCAAGCTTTTGTGGTACAATCGTTGAAATGTCATCGTATGAGTCTTGTATATTGGTAGCACTATTTTGACCTTAATATGCAATGGACTTAGATTTTATTAACCATTCTCGAATGTGTTTACCTTGTCGATCTCATCGCACATAATCTGTATAGCTAACTCGACTGCGATCTTCAACATTATTGCACACAGCTAGTTTCTTCAACTGTGTGCCCTATAAAGCACATAATTAATTATCGCACTCGAGTGTCCATCATCACCCTTTTGTCTAACTTTGACCTCATCACCCACGGGTAAACTTATGATTGAAGTCATTCCACACACTTTGTTACAAAGCTTTTTGCCAATAAACGCCCACGATTGTCCCTCTTCTAGCCGACGCGTGGCCAAACTAGCCGGCCGGGAAGCTTGCACGGTAAGCTGTGCGGTAGCGCAGGAACAAGCTCACCGACGATACATTTGGTGCCTCTTCGAGGCCACGCGTGGTCAAAATGAAACGCGTGCAGTGCGGTGTTGTCAAGCATGCACTGGAATCCTCCTCTATGAATGTTGTGACAAGAGCTGACGATTACAGGCCGGCCGGCCACAATTTATTATAGCGGACATTTAACCCTTGTGTCTCTTCAACCTTTTGATCACGCCCCACCATTGCAAGAAGCACACCCACCACGACAAATTCTTAGAGGGTATCGTGTGCGGATCCAATGACGCTCCGAGCAGCTGCCGACGATGAGCAGCAGGTCACCATGCATGCCATGGTGGATACCCAAAAAATGTTCATGGAGCTCTCGGTGGTGTACACCAACAACCCCGTCTGGCTGGAGCACTCCATCCACATCATGGAGTTGTTGCTTGCTGAGGAGACGTACAAGGTGGTCGGGTTTGACCTCGAGTACACCCGCACTCGTGCCGACTCTCGTACCAAGGTTGCCGTCGCCCAGATGTGCGTGCAAAATCACGTCCTCATCTACCACTACTGCCTGGCCACAAGTCCTTGTGAGTGTTTCACTAGGTTTGTCAATAGCCCCCACTACATGTTCACTATAGTGGACATCACCGATGATGTAAAGGTGCTCAAGAATTTGGGCATCGCCTGCCAGAATCTTATCGACATTCAGGGCCAATACAAGATCTGGGGCATCAACGAGCATGAGAAGGACTTACTGGTTCACCTCGCCAAGGCCATCATCGATCCCTACTACAGATACATGAAGGATTCCTACAACAAGGACAAGCGTGCCTAGCACTCGGCCTGGATGGAGAAACTCGACAAAGCTCACGTCATGTACGTGTCCAAGGAGGCATACACGAGCTACGAGATGTACAGGCGGATCATTGACATGAGGAAGTGCCTCCTTCCCCAAAACGGCCAGGGATCCAGCTGGAAGCAGAGCAATGGCAAGCGTCATCGCAACAAGAAGTAGATGATTAGATCCTCGTTTCTCCTAGTTTAATATGCATGTATTTGCTTACTTTGGTGTGGAAATGTTATGTGTGTAGTCAGTTGTGCAATTGTATGCTTAATTTGGTTTTGCAATGCTGTATTTTTAAGTATATATGTTGATGCTCTGTAGATAGAGCATAGATGTTGTGCGGACAGACAAATCACATCGCACACGGACTGTGGAACCCGTCGGTGATGATTTCATCAATCACTGACAATTGTATACCAGCAATCGTTTGCTGACAACACACATGGCTTGTTAACATGAATCGTCTGTGTTGTTATTGGTCTTCCCACACATTTCTGATTACAGACCTGTTTGCCACGTATCACACACATCTTGTTAAGTTGAACCGTTTCTGTTCTCTTCCCTAATCAAAAACTGTTCATTCGAGTGACCGTATGCCACATATCACACACACCTTGGTCTGGCTGACCGTTTCTGTTGCACGCCCTAATAGCAAACAGTTCATCTGAGCGAACTGTATGCCGTATATCGCACACACATTGATATGGTTGCCCGTTTCTGTTGTTCCATCTCATCGCAAATATTTCGTATGGCAACCGTATGCCTAGCATCCCACACACACCTAAAATCTGAACCGTTTTTGATGTATCCGCCATTGCAAACATTTTGCATCTTTTTTGACGGTTTTTCTACATCACCGTTTGCGATTAATGCATCACACACAGTTTCGTCAAAGGTTCTCTGATCGTAGTGTCACGTTAGCAGCATCCTATAGTAGTGCTAGTAAAATAAATAAAGTTGAGTATAAATTATGGTGATTAAGGGAAGTAGTCTTTACGCAAGTAAATCCTCGCGCATGTAAAGTGGAGGCCACTGACATTAGCAGTGAGGTTGGAGCATATTTTTTTAGTTGATTGATCCTTTGTGTTGTCTAAATCGGGGGCGCGCGATGGTCAACTCCTCCCTATCTCCTCCCTAGGGGCATGCAAGTAGTACTTTGCTTCGAGGGCTTTGAAACTTCCACAATAAGTATCTGAGTTCTTTATGACTAATTTGAGTTTGTGGACTTAAGAACTCCCACCTATCCATATTTTGCTAGCCTCTTCGATACCGTGCATTGCCCATTCTCACCTCGAGACTTGGTGCAAACTTCATTGGTGCATCCAAACCCCATGATATGATACGCTCTATCACACATAAGCCTCATTATATCCTTCCTCAAAACAGCCGCCATACATACCTATTATGGCATTCCATAGCCATTCTGAGATACATTGGCATGCAACATCCATCATCATCATATACATGACTTGAGCATTAATTGTCATATTGCTTTGCATGACCATGAGATAGTTAGCATGATATTTTCATGGATTGTTCATATTTTTATATCTTCGCTACGCTATATCCTTGCACATCCTGGTACACTACCAGAGGCATTCATATAGAGTCATATTCTTTCAGTTTATCGAGTTGTAAGTAAATAAGAGTTGATGCATTATAGAGTGTTGCCCCTACCTGTGACGATATAAAAAATGACAAAAGAGTCCACCAAAAAGGAGAAAAAAGGGGAGAAAACAAAAAATGATAGAAAAAGAGAGAGGGGGCACACTAATATCTTTTTACCACACTTGTGCTTCAAACTAGCACCATGGTCTTCATATAGAGAGTCTCCATGATTTGTCACTTTCATATACTAGTGGAAATTTTACATTATAGAACTTGGCGTGTACATTCCAATGACGAGCTTCCTCAAATGCCCGAGGTCTTCATGAGCAAGCAAGTTGGATGCACACCCACTTAGTTTCATAGGGAGCTTTCATACACTTATAGTTCTAGTGCATCTGTTGCATGGAAATCCCTACTCCTCGGATCAATATTGATTGGAAGGCGTCTCCATGGCCTAACAATCCACCGAGTTGATGTGAGAATTTCTCTATTTTTCCCTTCAACCCATACCATCATTCTCTATCCACAAAAAGTGCTAAATCCATGGATCACGCTTAGGTATTGAGTGAAGTTGAAAATGCTGAAGGAAGTATGATACAATTGCTTGGGTTGGCACTGGGGTACTCTTGATTTGACATTCTATGTAGGGAAGGATGAGGTGTGTCATGCTTACCACAACTAAGTGTATAGAGGCAGTTTCCTTTAGCTCCATTATTTTGAAAGGCAATCATGAAATACATGCATGTTCTTTATTATTGTTTCAGTATCATATTAATAGAATATTTGACTTGAATCACTCGTATCCTAATATTCATGCCATGATTAGATTATATGACCAAGAATATGATAGGTAGCATTACACATCAAGTATTACCTTTTTATGATTTACCTACTCGAGGACGAGCAGGAATTAAGCTTGGGGATGTTGATACGTCTCTGTCGTATCTATAATTCTTGATTGTTTCATGCAAATATTTTACAACTTTCACATACTTTTGGAAACATTTTATATTATTTTGGGGACTAACATCTTGATCCAGTGCCCAGTGCCAGTTACAGTTTTCTTTTGCATGTTTTTTGTTTCGTGGAAAATCCATATCAAAAGAAGTACAAACGTAATAAAATTTTATGGAGATTCTTTTGGAATATATGTGATTTTTGGGAGGAAGAATCAACGCAAACAGAAGCCCACAACCTTCACAAGGCCCCAGGGCGCCACCACCCCCCAGGGCGTGGGGTGTTGCCTTGTGGCCACCTAGTAAGTCAGTTGGAGCCCTTCTACGGCTGCAACGAATATTATATCGGGAAAAAACCGCGTTAAAATTTCAGCCTGATCGGAGTTATGGATCTCTAGAAATATAAGAAACGGTTTTCGGCCAGAAACATAGACGCGAAATAGAAGAGAAACAGAGAGAAAGATCCAATCTCTGAGGGGCTCCTGCCCACCGGGAGCCATGGCAGCCAAGAACCAGAGAGGAATCCTCCTCCCATCTAGGGGCAGGCCATGCAAGAAGGAGGGGGCTATCTCCCCCTCTCTCCCAGCGGCGCCCGAGCACTTGCGGGGGAATCGTCATGGCGGCAATCTACTCCAACAACTCCGCCATCTTCCTCAACACCTCCATCAACCTCCCTCGTCTATTATCAATGGTCCACTCTCCCGGCACCCACTGTGCCCCTCTACTTGAACATGGTACTTCATCCTACATATTATTATCCAATGATATGTAGCCATCCTATGATGTTTGAGTAGATTCCTTTTGTCATATGGGTTGATTGATGATCTTGATTGGTTTGAGTTGCGTGTTTTTATTTTGGTGTTGTCCTATGGTGCCTTCCATGTCGTGCACACGTGGGGGATTCCCGATATAGGGCATTGCAACATGTTCATGATTCTCTTATTTTGGGTAGCGAGAGTGACAGAAGCTTAAACATGAGTAAGGGGGTTGTTGCACATGGGAGTAAAGAGGACATGTTACTTAATGCTATAATTCGGTTTTACCTAATGATCTTTAGTACTTGCAGATGCTTGCTAGAGTTCCAATCATAAGTTCACATGATCCAAGTACGAAAAGTGTTAACTCATGCCTCTGCCTCATATAAATTGCAATAATGATTACCAATCTAGTTATCAATTGCCTAAGGTAATTTCGCAAATCCTACCACCACTTTTCCACACTCGCTATACTAACTTAATTGTTCTTTTATTAAAACAACACCTAACTTTTATTTTTTGCATTATTTATTATCTTGCAAACCTATCCTACTACACCTAAAAAGTACTTCTAGTTTTACAACTTGTTTGTAGATAAAGTAAACATTGGTGTGCGTAGAGTTGTGTCGGTGGTCGATAGAACTTGAAGAGAATATAAATTCTATCTTTAGCTCCTTGTTGGGTTCGACACTCTTACTTATTAAAAAAGGCTACAAACGACCCCCTATACTTGTGGGTTATTAGGGAGCTGCAACCAGCGATTAGCGAACTGCAAACCAAGTATTTTTTTGGGAGCTGAAGGGGGGCTACGAGATGGTGGGGGATGGGGCGCCGTTGCGGTGAGCTCAGCATCTAGGTCATGAGCGTGGGCGGCAAGGCAACGTCATTGGCCGAGTGAGTGAAGCAGCACTGCGAGCTTGGGCAAAGGGAGATGCTGCTTCTCTTGTCTCACGTAGTGATTGCCTATGGGTGAACAAATGGGGGTGATCGCGTGACTCATGTGATAGCCATTGAACGCCTCATGAGGGCACATAGATATAGGGCTGCATTAAATGATCGGCGCGTAGCATCTCACTACGTATAATGGGTACAAGTTACATGTATTTTCTATAGTACAAAAGCTACTCCCTCCACCTCGGTGAATAAGTCATTCGCATAGTTCTAGGTCGACGATTTAACTATCTAAATATGTATTATATGTGACAAAAATTATATATTTAGAAACTACATCCATGTAGAAATCTAGTGATATACTTTTCATGACATATAGCACATATTTAATTCCTCAAATCGATGACCTGAAACTACGTGAATGACTTGTTAACCTAGACGGAGGTAGTAACTCCTTTGCACGTGTGGAGTCAAATGGAGACAAATGAAAAACATACGAATTGAAT